>WBNM01041229.1:0-36623 GCA_013399055.1 Ramphastos sulfuratus
ATGATTCTCTGATTCTGTATTCTCTATACTATGACCCAACCACACATTCTCTGATTCTAGATTCTCTATACTATGATGAAACTACACATTCTGATTCTATATTATCTATACTATGACCCAACTACACATTCTCTGATTCTGTATTCTCTGATTCTGTATTCTCTACACTATGACAAAACTACACATTCTGATTCTATATTATCTATACTATGACACAACTACACTATCCATACTATGATACAACTATACATTATATGATTCTATATTATTTATACCATACAATTATATTATCTATACAATAAAAATATAATCTATATTATAGAAAGTTATGTTCAGGTTATATTTAAATACAGTAAAAAATATTTTAGAAGTTAATCTAGACAAGAATAAAACAATAAAATATATTAGCAATAATAACAGTTACAATAACAACAACAATAATCTATTAATGATCTCTGAGGTCAGTCACCAGACTGCAAACAAAGTTACATTCAGTTTACATTTACAGGTTATATTTAAGTTATTACCTAAACATTACAGGTAATATTCAGGTTATATTTACAGATAGTAGAAAATATTTCATAAATTAATCTAGACAACAATAATATAAATAAAATGTAAAAATATGTTGTTATTATCAGCATCATAGTAAAAAAAAAAAAAAATCTATCAATGATCTCTCAGAGATCAGTCACTAGACTGCAAATGTAGCTACATTCAGGTTATACTTAAGAACAATAAAAAAATACTTGAGAAGTTAGCCTAGACAATACTAACAGCAATAAAATATAGCAATATATTATTATCATCATCATCATAACTTAAATATATTAATGATCTCTCAGAGATCAGTCACTAGACTGCAAGTGTAGCTACATTCAGGTTATATTTAAGAACAGTAAAAAAATACTTGAGAAGTTAGCCTAGACAATAATAACAGCAATAAAATATAACAATATATTATTACCATCATCATTATTGTAACAAATCTATCAATGATCTCTCAGAGATCAGTCACCAATGCAAATGCAAAGTTACATTCAGGTTACATTTAAAGACAGCAAAAAAATATTTTAAAAGTTGACTTGGACAATAATAATACAATAATGCTATAATAATATAGTGATAGTAATAAAAAAAATAAATATTAATGATCCCTCAGAGCTCAGTCACCAGACTGCATTAAAGCCTTTCTGGCTAAGAACTTGGCCAGAGATTCAGTACTGCAGATGTAAGAAGTAGCAAGGAGGACCACCCACTTCTCAATTGTTTCTCCTACCCAAATCGACTCCTTACAAAGATGCAGCAGTAACAACGTTGCTTTAACAGGCCCTGCAATTAAAGGGGTGCTGTCCTGCTAAATAAACTGGGCAGTAAACAGGATAAAAGAAACAGCTAATCAATAGCTCCCCCCAGCTCGGTCCACAACACTCGAATTGTGCATCAATCAAAAGCTTCAGTTTCAGTGACACCTTTGATTCTTCTCAATGGTGTTCAAGTGTGACCTAATTTCAACAGCTGGTTCCAGAAGTTGTCTAATGGATGCGCTGTGATGGGACAGCAGCATCCTGTTAAACTGCCAACATTTCAAGGATGCTAAGGCTTTGCAAGAATTTGAAAGAAAAGGGAAAAAAAAAAAAAACACAGAGAAAATCTGTGCCTCCTAACTCTGGCTGGATGATCTGCAGGCTCTGAGCCTCACAGAAACCTTCAAGGGCAGCACTTGAGCGTGCAGGGGAGGGTGCGACAGCCCCCGCTGAAAAGAACATCTTTTACATCTGGGGAAATAAATTCTGATCCCCAGCAGCTCCTCATTCCCACCCAGGCTTCCTCTGGGCAGAGCTAACCCAGCCCAGCAGCAGCCTGAGCTACATTTAATTTCTAGACTGAACATTATGTGTACATCCCTGCCCCAAACATACTCAGCACTCTGCCAGACCATGAAAGGCTGAGAGAACTTTGTTCTCATGGACTGGTTTGGGTTGGAAGGGACCTTGAAGATCATCTAGTTCCAACCCCTCTGCAACAGGCAGGGACACTTTCCACTAGCCCAGGTCACTCAAGGTCTCATCCAACTCACCTTGAACACCAACAAGGAGAGGGCATCCACAACCTCCCTGGACAACCTGTTCCAGTGTCTCACGGACCTTAAAGAATTTCTTATCCTGTAGTCTAAATCTGCTCTCCTCAAGCGTCAATCCACTCCCCTCTCCTTCTATCACTATGAGCCCTTGTAAAAAGTCCTTTCCCAACTTTCTTGTAGGGCTCTTTCAGGTAATGGAAGGCTGTTCTAAGGTCTCCTCAGAGACTTCTCAGCCTTATGAAGAGGTTTAGGAGAGACCTTATTACCATAGGATAGCACATAAAAGGTGGCTACCAGGGTGACAGAGACTCCCTTTTGACAAGAAGTCACATAGAAAAGGAGTGATGGGTAAGAGTTACTCTTGGGGAGATTCTGATTGGACTCCAGGTGAAAAATGCTTCAGCATGAGAACAGTCAGAGATTGGGATCATCTCCAAAGACAAGCAGTGGATTTGCCTACACTGCTCAGTTTTAAGATTCAGCTTGACAGAATGCTGGGTCAACTCATTTCAACTATACTACCACCTAGAAAGGTTGGAGCAGATGATCCTTGGGGTCTCTTCCAACCTGGCATTCAGTGATTCTGTGAAATACACACACATATACACACACACACACCAGATGATGCTCATGATGAGCTATAACTGCTTATTTCACATGCACTGCCACCAAGCTAGCCTAAAGCATCACAAGGACTGAAGAGAGGTATGTGGCACTTTCAGCCTGCCAACCACAAGGACTTTTACACACATGAACAGGTTGTGCCTGCTTCACTGGTGGGAGGTTTGCTTTTGATCAGTGCAACAAGAAAACCCATGCCTCTAGTACTGCCTTCAACTGGGGTGTCCAGAACTGGACAAAGTACTGCAGGTGAGGTCTCACCAATACAGAATAGAGAGGGAGGAGAACCTCCCTCAACCTACTCGCCACACTTCTCTGAATGCACCCTAGGATGCCTTTGGCCTTCTTGGCCACAACAGCACATTGCTGGCTCATGGTCATCCTGTTGCCTACCAGGACTCCCAGATCCTCTTCCTCAGAGTTGCTCTTCAGGAGGTCAGCACCCAACCTGTACTGACCCATGGAGTTGTTCCTTCCCAGGTGCAGGACTGGGACTTGCCCTTAGTGACTTTCATTTGATTTCTTTCCACTCAGCTCTCAGGCTGCATAGCATCAGCACAGCCTTCTGGCTTGCCAACCGCTCCTCCCAGAGTGGTATCATCAGCAAACTGGGATGCTCACAACCTCTCCACCTGTAGCTCCAAACACCTGCAGACATTGGGATGAGGGTTGTGTTTTGGCACTGTCACCACAACCAGATTTACAGGTCACCTAAGCCTGTCTAAGCCTTCTGCTTGCTAGGAGACACAACCTTCCATAAAAATATCCTATTTTCCATTGAGAATAATGGTGATGCTTCCTCCAGCCCTCTCCTCTGTGCAGGCTGAGCTAGGAGGCAAGACCCCCAAGTATCAGGACAATTATACAGACTAATACAGCTCATCCCTCCCTGGCCAGAGCTTCACATTCTAATTGAAGTTTATGACCACATTTTCCATCCCACTGCCAAGGTCAAAGAGTGCTCTAGCGAGAAATCCAGCGAGATGCTGCTGGTCTCACCCTGGTAGAGTATTTCCCAGTCATACAGACCCCTGCTTAAGGGCTAGTTAAAAACATGTGTCCTATTTAATCACTTTCTTTGCAGCTGAAAAAGAAAGGACCCAGCTCTCTTGCTGTAAACCACATCTTTTTTTGCAGCTCTAGGGAACGGTTTATGAAAAGAGTTTAATGAAATCGCCATCAAAACATTTAAAGCCACCTTATTACTATTCATTTGTATGGCTCTGACAGAGAATAATCTTTGAAGGGAGAAAGCTTGGAGCTGTGAATTGCACTTCAAAAAGGGACCAAAAAAAAACCCCAAACCAAACCACAAACCAGGAGAAGAAATGACAATTAATATTTTTTTCAGTCTTCAAAACATGGGTATTTCCTAGAGCTATAAGGCCAAATAAACTGCTTTCTACAGCAGCTCCTCAAGTAACAATTTATCTAATCAGTGTGGCAATCAAAGACAAGATTTTTTTGTGTTTACTGATTGCACTAATCAAAATCATTTTTTCAAATGCAGCTAATTGACAAGTTTACTGACTGGAATGAAAAGTCAGAAATCAGATCTCCTGCGCTGTAGAAACCAAATATGCCATTCACAGAGTACTGCCACACTGCACTTGACTCCCCAAGTTATCAGCACAGACAATTATTCATCAGCTGAAAATTGGCACATCAAAGTCAAATCAGAGAACAACAGTAAGGAACACCCACAGCAGGCTCTTGAGGGAGAGATGGCACTTGGGTTGACCGCATTGCCCTTCTAGAGTCTAATTTTACTTCATCATCCATATAAAAACATCACCCATAAAAAGCAAAAGTTGCTCTGCATCTATGCCACGAAATGGGGGAATTTTAACCACATCAGCTTTAGTTCTTCAGGGTGATGGCTTCCAGATACTTCCCAATCCAGTTGTGCCACAGCATACAGCTGCTCTCAATTACACAGCTGGTGAAGGCAACTTTGACACAAGAGATAACCTGGTCCATTAAGAAAACTCAGAATAGGCCTTCCCATTACAACTTTATTTCCCAATTGAAGGGATCTGAGAAGAAGTTCTTTACAGTGAGGGTGGTGAAACACTGGCACAGGTTGCCCAAGGAGGCTGGGGCGGCTCCCTCCCTGGAGCTGTTCACAGTCAGGGTGGATAAAGCCTTCAGCAACCTTGGTTAGTGGGAGGTGTCCCTGCCTATGGCAGCGGGTTAGAATTAGATGATCCTTCCAATCTAAATCATTCCATGATTCATTCTATGATGCTCTCTGTGCTTTGACAGAGCATTTGTGCTTGAACTGAAGGGAAGAGCTACAAGAGGCAAGAAGAGAGTTGTGCTGTCAGATCTAGGGACACTTTTTAGTACTTCTAGATGCTGGGTGAAATTGGCTCAATTGTGACCTCAGATTTCCATCAGAGTAAACACACTGTTTCACAGATTAATAAGATGGTTTGGGTTGGAAGGGACCTTAAATTTAGACCATCTAAGTTCCAAGCCCCCTGCCATGGCAGAGACACTTCCCACTAGACCAGGATGCTCAAGGCTTCATACAATCTGGCCTTGAACACCTCCAGGGAAGGGGCATCCATGACCTCTCTGAGCAACCTGTTCTAGTGTCTCACTACCCTTAAAGAATTTCTGATATCTGTTATTAATGTTTCAACTGTTCATGCAGACTGCTCCTGATCATCTAGATGACCACTACCTAGTTCAGGGAGGTTTCCATCTTGACAAGTTTGCTACGTGTTCAACCCACATAATCCATACTTCAGGATGCTTTACAGTGTCCAGGTGTGGAGCCACTTGCAAAACCCCCCTTCAGCACAGATGTCAGAAAGAGTGATCCCAGCAGAAATTTTGGGCTATGACACTTGAGGGAGGCAGGATTCTTCTAACAAAGTGTTTAAGCAAAAGTTTAACCCTCTTACCTGGAAAAAAGAAGGCACTGGAGAGACCTTATAGTGGCTTCCTAGTACCTGGAAGGGGCCTACAAGAAAGCTGGGAAATAACTTTTTACAAGGGCTTATAGCGATAGGATGACAGGGAATGGACTGAAGCTTGAGGAGGGCAGATTTAGACTGGAGATTAGAAAGGAATTCTTTCCAGTGAGGGTAGTGGGACACTGGAACAGGTTGCCCAGGGAAGTCATGGATGTCCCCTCCCTGGAAGTGCTGAAGACCAGCTTGGATGAGGCCTTGAGCAATCTGGCCTAGTGGAATGTGTTCTTGCCCATAGCAGGGAGGGGTTGCAAGCAGATCACAGTATCACAGTATAAGCAAGGTTGGAAAAGATCTCAGATGATCTTTAAGTGCCCTTCCAACCCAACTCATTCTATGAATCTATGAACCAGGACCTCTGCCTGGTAAGAGAAGGGTTAAGACACACATAGGCAGTTGGCATTGAGTCAATTGCTGCTGCTGTTAGTTGTCAAGACTTCACATTGCATTCAGCTTAACTTAAAAGTTAATTAGAGTCTAAAACTCCTGGGACAGCTTGGCATGTTAGTAGAAGAGGAGGAAAAAAAATATTAACTGGCAAAGAAAATATTTGCAGCCTGTTGCACTGTGGTATGCCACAAAAATGGAGAGTGCCAGGAGCCAGCTTCTCCACTGTGGGATGAAGAGCCTCAGAGTAACAGCAGGCACACAACCCCTGCACTGCCTTTTGCAAGATAACTGCTGGTGGTGGCTGGAGGGACCAGCAGGCTGACCTGGCACCTCTTTTTGCTGCATGAACAGGGAAGCACACCATCAGCCTCTAATGGGAAAAGCAACATAAGGAGAGTGGCAAGGGGGAACAAAGAACAACCAACAAAACACCCAAAGCCTTGTGTTGAGATTTGCCAGGCACACCTGCAGAACAGCAACTGGAGATGCCCAAGGCAATTTGAGGGTAAGGAAAGGACACATGGAAGAAAGCCACCAGACAGCTACTCTGAGGCCAACAGATGGACTGGGATTTCATATTGATCAGTGGATTCAAGCCTCCTCAATTTGAAAGAACGATGGCACTGGGGCATATTTGCATATGGAGTGCCTCCTATACAACACAAGGTGCTCAGATGCCATGAGGATGAGAGCTTTCTAAGTACCTAATTGGCAAGATGAGCTCTATGCATGTCAGGCAGAGAAAACTGCTTAGAAATAAGCATTTCCCACAAAGTGCCAAGACCAAAGCATCAAAGAGTCTGAATAGTGGGCTCATAAATACTTTTTCTCACCCCAAAACCACAGAGGCTTTCTCTTTCTGGAGATTAATGAAAAATGTGATGTTTCTCTGGTAGCTCTGCCTTCCCATTCATAGAATGGTAAGGTTGGAAGGGACCTCAAAGATCATCCAGTTCCAACCCCCTGCCATAGGCAGGGACACCTCCCACTAGTACAGCTCACTCAAGGCCTCCTCCAATTTGGCCTTGAACACCTCCAGGGAGGGAGCAGCCACAACCTCCCTGTGCAACCTGTGCCAGTGTCTCACCACCTTCACTGTAAAGAGCTTCCCCACACTTTTCTTTTTAGATCATATTTTTTTGTTTAAAAATTCCACTTGTTTTCCTCTAATCAAAACCAATAGCTCCAGGTTCTCATATTTGATCCATCTCTCCAATCTGATTCCTCTTACAATAAAGCTTCTCCACCCACTACTCAACCATACTTCATTTACTTTGGGACTGGCCAATAAGTTTAATTGAGAGTGGCCATCAAAAGTATTTATTCACAATAAAACTGCAAGTCAAGTAGGAAAAGGCTGACAGCTTCACTAAGGAGTAATCTGGTCTTCTGTCTCTGACAAAATGTTGGAACTCAAGCTGTATCTGTTAGCTGTTTAAGCTTCAAACAGTTGAATAATTCAGCACTGCAAGAATTCAGCTGAACAGCAAGAACTTACTTACAGCACCTTTTCAGGCAGTTTAGCCAAATTTCTTCTTGTCTCAATCCCATCATTACAGAAATGCAGCTCCCAATCACAACATAGAGATGAGAGCATTGAGCATCTTTTTTGGAAGCCTTTTGCACAAGCAGTTCCTTCCCACCATGAAGAACTCCATTTTAAATCACACAGGATTCATCTTTGTACTTCCAGTGACCCACTTGTTTGCCAAGCTAATAGCAGTGGTATCCTTGACCCCCTGACTATCTCCTACCACCGCTGTCTGGTAGGTGGACATCTACACAGGCAGAAGAATCCAACACAGGATTGTGACTAAGCAATTTCAGCTTTGTCTGGCATCTCACCACCAATCACAGCTCTTCTGTCACAGCATTACCATGTGTTTCAGCCTCTCCTTGGCAGAGAGATGCTCCAGTCTCCTCCCTCCTCACCTTTGTAGGCTCTGTTGGACTCCCTCCTCTCAGTCCTACAATCTCTCCTGATGTGCCACCATGCCTCATGCATTAATTATCTTCTGTGGCCAGCATCCTTCTCCTGTTTTTCTCTTTAGCCACAACACACCAAATCTGTAAGTCTGCTGATGCTGGTGATGTTGAGATTCAGCCACACACTGAATAACACTCTGAGTAACAGACAGTATGAACCCTTGAATCCTGGGTGCAGTATCCAAAATGAGGTCCCACTTATAGGCACATAAATACAGACCCACAGGCTGTATCGGATTGGAAGAGACCCTTGAAGGTCATCTTGTCCAATCCCCCTGCAGTCAAGCTACATCAAGATGCTCAGGGACACATCAAGGCTGATCTTGAAGGTCTCTAGAAGAGGGGCTTCAACCACACCCCTGGGCAACCTGCTCCAGTATTTCACCACTCTTACTGTAAAGCAGTTCCTGATGTCCAATCTAAATCTCCCCTGTTCCTGTTTCAAACCATTGCCCCTCGTCCTATCACTACAAGCCCTTCTGAACAGTCCATCCCCAGCCTTCTTGTAGGTCCTCTTCAGGTACTGAAACGTAGCTCTAAGGTCTCCCTGGAGCCTCTCCAGGCTGAACAGCTTAAAATTCTTCCAGCCTGTCTTCATAGCAGAGGTGCTTCAGCCCTCTGATCATTTTTGTGGCCCTCCTCTAGACCCTCTTGTGCTGGGAAGGTCCCACAGCTGGACACAGTACTCCAGTTGAGGTCTCATCCAAGCAGAGGAGAGTGGCAGAAGCACTTCTGTTGATGCCATCGGCTTTCTGGGCTGCAAGTGCTCATTGCTGGCTCACATCCAGCTTCTCATTCACCAGTACTCCCAAGTCAGTTTCTGCTGGACAGTTCACAATTTCATCATCCCTCAGCCTGGATACTGATATCAATACTGATAAACATTTTGGTACATTTCACCACAGTCATTTCCTCAAGGAAGCCTAACAGAGAAGGGCAACACAAGGCTAAGGAACACAGATGCCTGCATCCATTTTTAATCTGTGGTAGCGCAACAAAGAGGAAACCGAGATCCTTTTCAAAGTGGGACATGTAGGAAGCAGAACCACTTACTTGACAACAGTTTTGGAATCTGCTGCTGCCCACCCATAAGTGGCCTGGCATATGGGCTCCCGTAGGTTCCAAGGGGTACTGCATTGGCATACATTCCTGGCATCCCTCTGTCCCTTGGCATCGTGTGCCTGTTACGTGTCAGAAAGGGAAAAGAAAAAGAGAGTGTTTGTATCAGCTCCACCTCACAGCACAGCTGCTACCCAGCCCATGGAATGCCCCAACCCTCTGCCACTGCAGCACAAGAACTGGCTTACAGAGAGATGTCCACATCTGCCAGACCCTGGTTTTCCTCTGCAGTACTATATTCATGTCAAGACCTTGCTTGTGGTGTCTGTCACCCTGGACAGAGATTTAACGAGACACAGTAACCCAGTTACACATTTTTGTCTTTAGACTGTGCATGCTGGTTTGAGGCTAATTGGAATATTTTAATGGAGAAAATTTGAAAAGAAAACAATGGTGATGTCTACTTCACTCATAGACTTGCTGAGATGTATAAGAATAAGACACAAACGTAGATAAGACACTCTCTCACAGGCTCGGAGAGTCTTGGTCTCTCTGGCTTTTTGCCTTCTCCTCTCTGCTGAATAACCTAACTAACACTTTCACAGACACATAGAATGGGTTGGGTTGGAAGGGACCTTCAAGATCATACAGCTCCAACTCCCTGCCATGGGCAGGGACATCTCCCACCAGCACAGGCTGTTCAAGGCCTCATCCAGCCTGGCCTCGAACACCTCCAGGCTAGGGACATCCACAACCTCCCTGGGCAGTGTGTACCAGTGTCTCCCCACCCTCACTCTCAACAATTTCTTCCTAATTCTTTTCCCTTCAACAGGAATCCTCACCCAGACCCTTCCCCAGCTTTGTTGCCCTTCTCTGGACCTGTCCCAGCCTCTCAATGTCCTTCTTGTAGTGAGGGGCCCAAAACTGACCCCAGGACTCAAGGTGCAGCCTCACCAGTGTCCAAACTCCAGGGAGTTTGAACATCTGGCCTTAAACACCTCCAGGGAGGGAGCAGCCACAACCTCCCTGGGCAACCTGTGCCAGTGTCTCACCACCCTCACTGTAAACAACTTCCTCCTAACGTCCAGTTTAAATCTCCTCTCTGCCAGTTTAAACCCATTACTCCTCATCCTGTCATTACAAGCCCTTGTTAATAGTCCCTCCCCAGCCTTCCTGTAGGCTCCCTTCAGATACTGGAAGGCCACTCCAAGGTCTCCTTGAAGCCTTCTCTTCTCCAGGTTGCAGAGCCCCAACTCTCATAGCCTGTCCTTGGAGAGCTGCTGCAGTCCTCTGAGCATCTTCGTGGCCTCCTCTGGACTTACTCCAACAGTTTGATGTCCTTCTTGTGTTCGGGGCCCCAGAACTGTATACAGTACTCCAGGTAGGGTCTCAGGAAGGCAGAGTAAAGAGGGCAGCAAACTCCCCCTAATACAAAGTCTTCATCAATACTAAACTTAAATTTCACTTGCCAAAGGTTCCATCACGGAACGCCAGCACTGAATCTCTGCCAGTCCATCTCCATCCCCATCCCCTTTGGTGTTTATTTTTAAAAAAAGGCCATAAAGGAGTAGAGTCATCTCTGCAAGGCCAGCAGTGACAATGTCATCAGTCTTACCCTAAAGTTCTAAAGGCTGACTGGTCCAAATGGACTGGTTTTCTGTCTCGGTTAAAACCCAGTTGTGGTCTCCACGGCCTGCCATCGTTGTTGGTTTTCTCCCAGTCTCCTGGCTTCAGAACTGGAGCAGGTTTCCTTAACATTAAAAACAGTTCCATAAATATTTATCAGAGCAAATACTCAGGTTACAGAAAGGAGAGAGAATGGAAACTGCTACTTACTTCGCACCAGGTAACACCACAGCCTTGAAAACGAAGTCTTCGTCAAACTGTGGATCTTTGAAAGAGATACTAAGAGAGAATAGTTGAGGATTAGTTTCACTTGATAATTAAGACTGAAAGATTAAAAAGCTGCTTTATTAACAGTGATGCACGCAACAGCAAAATGGAAGTTTCAAGAACCCACAAGAAACTGCAAAGTGCACTTCTTGCATGTGGCTGTACTGACTAGATATTGGACTTGGATGCCTCCGTTTTCCACAGGGTGACCTTGTTCCTCCCCTGTATCAACAGTCAAAAGAAAGTTTAATGCCTAGAAAACCATGTATGATAATGAAAGTATCTTCTGCAGGCCCTTGAGTACAAATCTTCCAGTCAGAGCACTGATTACACTTGATTAAATTCATAGGTTGCCATAGCACAGACAGGAAGAATCTCAGTTTTAGATAAACCGAAGAATAATAAGAGCAAAAAGTGGCTGAAAGCTGAAGCTGGTACGTTATACAGCAGTTTGGGTTTGCTCTAGGAAAATTCATACACCCTCCTAGTAATTCCAATTTCCTGGCTTAAGTATCCAGGTCTCAGGTAGGTCCCACCAGGCACATATTTGAAGTACACAGCACTAACCCACTTGTTGTTCTCTCACTACCTACCATTTGATCCACAGAATGGCTTAGGTTGGAAGGGACCTTAGAGATCTTCAACTTCCCCGCCATGGGCAGGGATACCTCTTGACTAGTCTTGGGTTGCTCAAGACCTCATCAAAACTGGCCTTGAACATCTCCAGAGAGGAAGCATCCACAATCTGTCTGGGTGACCTATTAAAGAGTTTCACCACCTGCATACTGAAGAACTCCTTCCTAAGATCCAGTCCAATTCTACTCTCCCTCACCTTAAAATCACACAGTATCACCAAGGTTGGAAGAGACCTCAAAGATCATCAAGTCCAACCCACTACCACAGACCTCAAGACTAGACCATGGCACCAAGTGCCACGTCCAAACCTGCCTTGAACACTTCCAGGGACAGTGACTCCACCACCTCCCCGGGCAGCCCATTCCAGTGGTGAGTGACTCTCTCAGTGAAGAACTTTCTCCTCACCTCGAGCCTAAACTTCCCCTGGTGCAGCTTGAGACACCCTTATGACAGGTCCCACTCCACCCTTCCTGTAGGTTCCCTTCAGGTATTGGAAAGTAGCTATAAGGTCTTCCCCAGAGTCTTCTCCAGGCTGAACAGCCCCAGCTCCCTCAGTCTGTCCTCATAGGTCAGGAAACAGCCAAACAGAATCATCTCTCTCTTCCAGTTGAAATGTATCTGCTGTTCAGCACAGAGAATGAATGAGGCTCAAAGGAAAGAGAATAATGGCCCCTTGGGAAAATCCAGTCAAAGTCACAGGAACTGAAGAGCAGAATCATGACTGTTCATACTATCTCAAAAAACAGGAAGAAAAATCTTTGCAGTGGAGAAAGGGACAGAAGCATAAAAACAATTCAACCCCCGACAGTGGTAGATGGAAAGCCACAAAGTACCTTTAACTCATCACTCACAGTAACTAAATCCCTGTTTCAGAACATCCTTTCCACAACATCCTGACAAGCCACAACTTGGCACTTCTTACTACCCACAGATAGTTCTAGCTGAACCAAGCTACACCTCCTTGGAGGAGGAAAAAAAAATTATGCAGACAGATCAAAAGTGATTTTCAGCATCTCAAGTGTCTTATGTGGCTCAAGAAGTGAAAGGATTCAGCACTACACACACGTGAGAATAACAAAAAACACAACACAAATTTATGGTCAAGTGCAAGAGTAATTAAAATCTTCTGTGACCACAAAAGTTACTCTTGGAGAGTCTGCATTGTTTTTTCTTTTTATTCATTATGAAGTTCCTTATTCTCCCAAACATCAGACTCAAGCCAAATGACTCCTTTACTTCTTCCAGACAGGAAACTTTATATTCTCAGGCATGCTGTGGAAATGGCTAGGAATAAAACTCAAGAGACAAAACTCCACAGCTGGAGTCCCAGTTCTGTCCAGGAGCCTTGCTTTTATGAACATTTGGGTGTACTTAAAAGGCTTGATACAGACTTTATGCTCTGCAGTTGTGGCTCATTGTTTGCCAAAGACACATGTCCCAACAGAGAGAAATGACCATTTTGGAAAACCCTGCAGGCTACACTGCTAGGCATTCTCTGCTTAACCACCCTTACCCAAGCCCACTGTGTTCCAACATCACATCTGGGATTCAGTTCTTACAGAAACACAGAAAATCCCCAAGCAAAACCTTCAGTTTTATTAAGAGATGGAGTCTGCTGCACGCTCAACAATGTGAAACATCAGAGTGAGTTTTGGTTGCTGTATTTTGTGTGGCATTGCATTATAAGCCCAGAGTTTACTGACCTGACTGCAGAATTTTGGGTTAGATCACGCAGCATTGGAACAGGAGACACCACTGTCCTGGTAAAAGAGAAAAACTTCTGTCAAACTATCATATTTTTCACCATTGGCTCTACTTTCTCTGCTGCTACTACTCTTGTTTCTTTGTCGACCAAGCCTGCAAGTCATAAGAGGGATTTAAAAAATTAACCTGCCTTTCCCCTAAACCAAATACTCCTGTAAGCACTGGAATTACTGAATCCTTATTTTTTAAACCTATTACTTTTGTGGCTGATCTGTGGATTCTCTGGTATTTAACAGTGGGTTCACACACTTCCCACTGCCCAGCAGCCTCTTTACGAACTTGAGTACCATGCAGCTTGGCAACCTCTATGTACTGCCACGGTGTGCTTGTGACAGGCCAACAGGTTTTAAGAGAGCAGGAAACAAAAAAAAAAAACCCAACACCAAAACAAAACAAAAAACAAACAAAAAAAACAAAGCAAAAAAACAGAGACACACATGTGCATACACTGAGGACACAAAACTGCTTTGCTAAGAAGGAAAAGTCTTTGAAGTAAAAAATAAAGTAAAATAAATTTAGCAGCTGTTTTATGCAGCACTTAAAGAGTCTCCTAAGAGATTTAAAGGGCTGACAGGCAGTTACATCTTAACCTTTTCTTGCTTGCCTCCAGAAAACTTTATCTCTTCCATTCAAGCAGACAAACAACATGCTTGAGAAAATGACACTTAGAAACCAAATTTCAGGTTGCTCACAGAATCACAGAATGTCAGGGGCTGGAAGGGACCTTGAAAAGATCATCTAGTCCAACCCCCCTGCTAGAGCAGAATCACAGACTCACGTTTCACACGGAGGTCACAAACTGTACAATGTGCTGGCACTGGGTTTGAGCCAAATGTTTTCAAAGACAGACTTCTGAAGTAGCAATATAAATCCTGTTCACCTTCACAGAAGCCCTAGCAAGCTACTTCAAGTAAAGAAAGAAACAAACCAACCCACCCCATTTTCTCATGCCCTAAGGAAGAAAACGCCCCAAGTTTTCTTTTTCCTGCAGCGCTACTCCAACAACAGCTCTGACTTGCTCATATTGTTCATAAACCATGACAAGAATAAAGAAGTGTATATTAGTGAGTGTGACCTAGGATATATTATCTGTCCAACAAAACCAGAGTGTTTGTGCATTTAATGCAAATGAGTTACTGAACACCTGCTTATGCCTCCAAGCAAAGGTAGATAAATGAATGCGTACTGTGCAATGTGAAGATCGCACTGATAATGTCTCAAACTGCAGACATTATCTAGAAAACAAAAAATATTAGCATTTTTTGTATGTCTGGCTGCTAGCAGTTCTAAATTCAGTGCCACAGCCTAAATAGAAAACAGCAGAATGTGTCTCTATCTGTATTTTTCTTCAATGAAATGAAGCTTTTTATAGTAGCGTGAAAAAATGGTTGTCGGTACTACTGGAAGCTGCAGACTTGCATTAAATTAACATTCACACAACAGCAAAGAGGCCAAACCAACAAGGTCTTACTGAACAAGACTACTTGTATTATATGAAAGTTAGAATAGAATGTTACAGTAATAGTGAAGTTTTAATACTATAATAATAAGTTAATAACATAATGTTATAACATAATAATATTAAAGCTATAACATGTATTAAGGTTGTAACATACTACAGTTATTACATATAACAGTTATATATTAAAGGTAAGTATATGCCTATTAAAGTTCAAGCATTATTAAATATGTAAGAGTCAGCTTCCATTGATGCAATGACAAACAAAAATTCATCAGCAATTAAACCCACACACGTTAGAGTGCTTTAAAGGTTGCTGATGCTGCTTTAAAAGCCTAGTTCTGAAATATATTGCTTTTTTTAGTACATATGCTGGTGTTAATAGATAAATCACAGATTGCATTAGGTTGGAATGGACCCTCAAAGATCATCTTGTCCAACCCCCCTGCAGTCAAGCAGGGACACCTCCAACTAGAGGAGGCTACTTCCTGTGTAACCTTAGGGAAAATATGTTTAGCCTCAGAACCAAGTGTGTTGCCTTCTCAGTTTTAGGTTTCTTGTTGTAGGCACAAAGATATTTTCATTTAAATGCAGACATAGCAGAAGGAAAGATCCTTTAGCATCAAACAATTCATACTCACTGATCTGGAAGAACAGCATTGTCATTCAGTGTAAGTTTTCCCTGGATTCCATGGCACAGCTCCGGGGGCATATCCACTGGCTGAGGGGAAAAAAAAAAAAAAAAATCAATCAATTTCCAGCTGAAGCACTCTCTTGGACCTCCACTTTGAGCTTTTACACACAACCCCTTAAGAACAAAGTGCAACCTACCTCTGTATTTTTGGTCTTGTACTGTTCTACAATAAAGTCACAAAGAGGATGGTGTTTACCAACAAAGAGAACATCACCACCAAGGCTGTTTCTTCTGCCTAGAAGAGATGAAGAGAACAGGATGAGAGTTCAGAGGAGAGAGGGAAGGAAGAAATACAGCAGACCAGCACACTGTCTTGTTGGCACCTCCACAAAGAAAAGCTCCACTGTCACTTAGGAGAAAGCTTTCAATGTTCTTGTAGAGTGGTTGGAAAGAAAAGATCTCTGCCCAAAACAAGCTGTCACTGGTCACAAGGGTAGTTGGCAGACAGTGAAACAAGGAGTATCTTGTGCTTAACAGGAGGAATGGTGAATTTAGAGCTAAGTAATGTTGAAAATGCAGACAGGTTGGGTAAAAAACAAAATAAAACACCAAAACAACAAAAAAATCCCTCAAAACCCAACGAAATAAAGCTCCCCCAGACCAAATACACCTCACAGCAGTCTCCCTACAAGAACCAGATATGATTTTTGTACAATGGAGAAAGAAACACATCCTTTTGCCTATCTAAGTCAAACAAGAAGCTTCACATATCCCAACTGGACACAGTCAGCTGCTGGTCAGAACAGCCAATAAACTTGTCAAGTCTTACCATCAACTCTAGCTTGGAAACAGTTTATTCTTTTGATGGCAACATATTAATTAATAATTACTTTTACAGCATATACTGGTAGAAGCTTTTCATACCATTAAGCTGCCACCTAATTTTCAGGTTAAGTCTTCTGCAGGTCTACTTGAGTAAAAGACAAGTAAGTGAAAGAGCTACAAAATCAAACCCATCAAAGATCATTCTAATCACCAGCACCATCCATGGAGAAAAGGCTACAGCCTGCCATAACTTCAGCAACCAAATGTCTACTGTACTGTGGTCTTTTAGGGTAAACCAATTGTAATTCTTACTTTCTTCAGGAGTGAGGTCAGGGTAGACTTCTTCCAGGGCAGCTCTAAGGCGCCGCTCATCAACAAATGGCAATAAGGCAACACCTAATAAAACCAAAGCATGAGTTTGTTTTTTCTTTTCCCCACACATGTTGAACAAAAAATAAAGACACTAGCATGGAAAGCTCTAACAGACCCAAGAAACAATTGTGGCACCAGGCAGAGAAAACTATGTTTTCAGGGTTGTGAAACAGGCTGTTTGGAGAAACATATATTCACAGAATAGTTCAGTGGTGGTGCAGGATGAAAAAGAAACTCATCTCTAAGCACTCCTCCATCCTCGTACTCCTCTCCAGTCCTGGGCAGGCACAGGCATGCAGTAACCTGCACATCTGCCTCGTTCATGAGCAAGATTCACAGATTGCATTGGGTTGGAAGGGACCCTCAAAGCTCATCTTGTCCAACACCACTGCAGACAGCAGGAACACCTCCAACTAGATCAGCCTTGAAGTATCCCTGGGCATCCTGATCTTGATGGTCTCCAGGAGCAGGGCCTCAACCACATCCCTGGGAAACCTGTCCCAGTATTTCACCACTCTCATTGTAAAGAACCTTCCCCTGATGTCCAACCTAAATCTCCCCTGTTCCAGTTTCAAACCACTGCCCCTCATCCTATCACTGCAGACCCTTCTAAAGAGTCCTTCCCCAGCCTTCCTGTACCTGTAGCTACACTTCAGATATTGAAGTGTAGCTCTAAGGTCTCTCTGAGCCTTATCTTCTCCAGGCTGAACAGCCCCCACAGTAGAGCTGCTCCAGACCTCTGAGCATCGCTGTAGTCCTCCTCTGAGGACTACAGGTTCATGTCCCTCTTGTGTTGGGAGTTCCACAGCTGTGCTCCAGGTGGGGTCTCAGCAGAACAGAGAGGCAGAATCACCTCTCTAATACTCTGTGTTCTATTTTGTGTCCAACTAATTACACTTACAATTGAGATGTGGCAGTATTGGCTGAACAGTGTAACCAGCCTCAACATTTGACAGACCTTCACAATTATCATTCTCTAAAGAAGGAAGCAGCTGCATTTAACACTGCAGCTGGTTTTTCACTTTTTGTATGCATCCAAGTATTGCTGTATTTCTCAAAGCATTTTTCACAAGGTACTAATAAGCCACTGATTGAACAGAGAAAGATCCACTAATTAAATGCAAAGGAGACAAAAAGGTAATTACACAGTAAAGGCTGCTAAAATGAGAAATAAATTATTAATCTAGTTCAGGACAAATTAAAAAAAAAAACAACTAGAATGACTGCTGAAATTGCTAATAATCATTGCCAATCCTAAAATCAGTTACTGAAACATAATTTGTTCTTCCTAATTTCTTTTCCAAAATATACCTGCTGCAAGATACTTCTCCCCTACATCAAGCACCACAAGTTGTCTGTGTGACTTTGTGTGCCATTATCTTAGAATCATAGAATGGTAAGGTTGGAAGGAGACCTCAAGGATCATCTAGTTCCAACCCCCTGCCATAGGCAGGGACACCTCCCACTAGCACAGGTCACTCAAGGCCTCGTCCAACCTGGCCTTGAACACCTCCAGGGAGGGAGCAGCCACAACCTCCCTGGGCAACCTGTGCCAGTGTCTCACCACCCTCACTGCNGGTGGCAGCACTGACCCCTGAAGGACACCACTTGTCACTGGTCTCCAAGTGGACATTGTGCCCTTGATCACCACTCTCTGTGTGCAACCATCCAGCCAATTCCTTATCCTTATCTTACTAAGATAATCTGGCATTGTCTTCCTGTTTTTACATAGATTGACTAAGGTCAGGCTACTACAGCTCAAAAAAAAAAAAAAAAAAAAAAATCAATCTCAAAAGAAAGTTAAAACTTCACCTTGCCAAGCATATTTCTTCCCATTTAAATCAATAGCAAAGTCTTCAGGGTAGAAGTCAATGATGCTTGATTCCTGCAGTTTAGAAAATAAAAAATAAATCATTAAGAGTCAATTATGAAATTGATTCAGAATGTCATCTAGTGCTGTACAGCATAGAGGGTGAGCAAATGGAGTTAAGGAGGATGCAAAAGGCTTTGACATGGTTTCTGAAAAGCCATTTAAATGCAAAGTGTGGAAGGGCACTTCCACTACTCATGGTATCAAAACAAGAAATTAAGCAGGACAGAATTGTAGAATCAATCATAGAATGGCTCATACTAGAAGGGAATTTAGAGATCATCTACTCCAACCTCCCCACCACAGGCAAGGACACTTCCTGTCTGCTCAAGGCCTCATGCAACCTGGCCTTAAACACCCCCAGTGAGGAGGCATCCACAGCCTCCCTGGGCAACCTATTCCAGAGTCTCACTGCCCTCGTACGAAAAGCTTCCTCCTAAGATCCTGTCTAAACCTACTCTCCCTCAGCTTCAAACCATTCCCCCTTGTCCTGTTGCTAGACATCTTCATGAAAAGTCTCTCTCCAGCCTTCCTGTAGGATCCCTTCAGGTATTGGAAGGCAGCTATAACATCCCCCAAGAGTCTTCTCTTCTCCAGGCTGAACATCCCCAGCTCCCTCAGTCTATCCTCATAGCAGAGGTGCTCCAGCCCCTTGGATCATCTTTGTGGCCTTCCTCTGGACTCACTCCAGCAGTTCTATGTCCTGTATAATTACAGATAACTGGGTTAAGGTATCTGCTCTGCAGTTAAGTTTTGCAAGGTTTCTGAACAGCAGTAAACAATCTTCCTCAAGTGTAGGAAAGTCAAAAAATAACATTTCTCACTGAAACAGCTGAAATCAGAGAATCACTTTCAAGGATCTTTGAAGAATCTCAAAGAATCTCTGCAACCCACCAAAACCATTCCCTCCTGGTCTCCATCACTTTTCTGCCTGAAGCAAGCAGCAGTAAGTCATGCTCACAGAACTGCAAGACATCACAACCTTACAGAGAGGAAAAGAAGGATTCTTACTGGATCCGTCATGAGTTTCCTCCATGTTGGTGGCAGAAAATTTCCACTTGCGGCTGGAAATACTCCCATAAGTTGTTCAAGAGGCTTAAACTGTTGAAATGAAACAAGGAGATGTAGAACACTTCTATAAAGCAGTTAAATCATCAATAGAGTAAAGATGCCCTACCGGTTTGGAGCCCTTCTCAAAATCTGAAGGCATGTCTGCAATACCCTCAAAGTCAGAGGCAAACGGAGCGTAGTGAAAAGGGTAATACCAGTTCCAGGATGCACAGCCCTAGGAGAGAGAAACACAAGCAGACAAATCAGAAAAGGACAAGAAAACAGTAAGTCTCATAGCCCAGTCACTAAAGATGAGAACATTCAGGCCAGCAGGAAGAAAAGAGAGTCATCCCCACAACTAGAGAAGAGTGCTTGCCTTCAAAGCTGCTCTGGACTTCAGGGTGGGACTTAGCTTTTCATGGCCAAACTAGAGTGAGTTCACAGGGCAGGGAATGGAGACCACTGGCATTATCACAGGAACTTGAAGATCATCCAGTTCCAAGCCCCTTGCCATGGGCAAGGATACTTCCCACTAGAACAGGTTGCTTAAGGCCTCATCCAGCCTGGCCTTGAACACCTCCAGGGAGGAGGCATCCATAACCTCCCAGGGCAACCTGTGCCAGTGTCTCACCACTCTCAGTGTAAAGAATTCTTCCTAATCTCCAGTCTACATCTGCCCTCCTCAAGCTTCAATCCATTCCCTTTCATCCTATCACAACAAGCCCTTGTCAAAAGTCCTTTCCCAGTTTTCTTGTAGTCCCCCTTCGAGTACTTGAAGGCTACTATAAGGTCTCCCCTGATTCTTCTCCAGGCTGAACAAACCCAACTCTCACAGCCTGTCCCCATAGGGAAGATGCTTCAGCCCCTCTGATCATATTTGTGGCCTCCTCTGAACTCACTCCAGCAGTTCTATGTCCTTCTTATGCTGGGGGCACCAGAATTGGATGCAGCAATCCAGGTGGGGTCACAGTAGAGCAGAGGGGGAGAATCACCTCCCTCATTCTGTTGGTCAGAACCATATCAAATGGAGAGCCAATACAGAGGCTCTTAGGGACAGAAGCATTTTTCTGGCAGCACAAAACTTGCACTGGTGTTTTGAAATGCACCACTAACTTGGGATGACTCTCTGAAAGAATTGCGGCTCTTCAGCATGGACATTTTAACTACATTCTAGTATCTGGAGGGCACCTACAGGAAGGCTGGAAAAGAACTGTTTAGAAGGGCTTGTGGCAACAGGATGAGAGGCAATGGTTTGAAACTGCAGGAGGGTAGGTTCAGGTTGGACATCAATAGGAAGTTCTTAACTATGAGAGAGGTGAAATACCACAAGAGGTTGCCCAGGGATGTGGTTGTGGCCCCATCCCTGGAGACCTTCGAGATCAGACTTCACATGGCCTTGAGCATCCTGATGTAGTTGGAAGCATCCCTGCTTACTGCAAGTTGGACAAGATGACCTTTGAGGGTCCCTTCCAATCCAATGTAACCTGTGGCCATGTGATATGGGGTATCAGAGAACCCTGATACAACACACCCTACAAAGTGTAAAAGGTATTTGGTGCAGGTTAAAAAGTATTCTGGTTTTAGTTGTCACTTCTCCATTCAATATTAGCACAAATCCAAGCTTTGAGTAGCATTTTGCTTCTCTCCCCTCCCCTTACTCTTCTGTGTTGAATGTTGGGAAATCTAAAGTGCCTTCACTTGAAAGAGGCAAAATAACCCTCCAAAAGGAGAAAATAAAGTAAACTCAAAACACATCAGAACACAATGCACTTTGTAAAGGAAACGTGGCTCTGGAAGGTCTAAGTCAAGTTTTCCCCTCCTCAGCTACTTTTCTTAGCAGTACCACTCAAAACAAAGCCCTCCTATTTTGACTTCCAATGTTGAACAAGTAAATGTCAATGAGGCTCCTCCAGTGATATTTTTGGTATAAAATTACAGAGACTATAATTATTAGATGCAATTCTTCAGATGGTTTCAGTATGTTTCAAAAGCCAGGTGGATTAATCTTTTTTTTTTTTTTTTTTTCTTTCTGTTTTGGTTTTTTTCCCCCTCCCTACTCCAAACAGATGTCCCCACCACTGAACATGCTCTGCATTGTTAGCTTTTTGTAAGAACAGAAAAGCACATAATGTATTCTGTAAGAAGTTCTGTGGATGATGAGGAGTCAATTCTTATGGTTAAAAGAAAAAGGCAAAACAAACCCCCTCAAGCAAACCTATTTTGAAATCACCCCAGCCCCACCCCAGCCCAGCTTCCCAATCTAACTTCCATATGGGCAGGAGTCCATCTGATTACTGCTCCACATTGATATAGATTGCCCATGTCCTGCAGGTTACAGCATCTTGCTTACACAGTTCTGCAGTGGAAGGCAAACAGTAGCATGTGCAAGTATTTAATTTTGTTTTGTTTAAGTCTGCAATGTAATTTGCAGAAGTTCTAGAGAGAGGCTTGCTGCCTTCTTCTTGAGTAACCTGAATATGAGGCAAAATAGCAACACCAAAACCTAAACATCACAGATTCACAGAATGTTAGGGGCTGGAAGGGACCTTGAAAGATTATCTAAGTCCAATCTCCCTGCCAGAGCAGAGCAGGTCACACAGGAACACATCCAGGTGGGTTTTAAGTGTCTCCAGAGAAGGCAACTCCATAACCTCTCTGGGCATTCTGTTCCAGGGCTCTGTCACCCTGACAGTGAAAAAGTTTTTTCATATGTTCACATGGAATCTCCTCTGCTCCAGCTTGACCCCATTGCCCCTTGTCCTGTCATTGAACATCCCTGAGCAGAGCCTGGCTCAGTCCTCCCAACACTGCCCTGCACATCTTTATCACCAAACATGAGGTCACCCCTCAAGTTCCTCTTACCCAAGCTAGAGAGCCCCAGCTCCCTCAGCCTGTCCTCAGAAGGCAGATGTTCCACTCCCTTCATCCTCTGTGGCTCTGTGCTGGACTTTTTCAAGCAGTTCCCTGAGGTCCTTCCTGAACTGAGTGGCCCAGAAGTGGACACAAGATTCCAGATGTGGCCTCACCAGGGTGGAGTAGATGGTGGGGGAGGAGGAGAACATCTCTTGACTTACTAACCACACCCCTTCTAATACACCCCAGGATGCCATTGGCCTTCTTGGCCACCAGGGCACATCGCTGGCTCATGATCATCCTTCAATCCACCAGGACCCCTAGATCTCTTTCCCCTACACTGCTCTCCCAAGTCAGTCCCCAGCCTATACTGGTCCATGGGGTTGTTACTTTCCAGATGCAAAACTCTACATCTGTCTTTGTACTTCATTCTATTTCTCCCCACCCAACTCTCCAGCCTGTCCAGGTCTCACTGAATGGCAGCACAACCTCGGGGGTGTCAGTCACTATTCCTCGTTTGGTGTCATCAGCAAACCTGTGCCCTCATCCAGGTCATTGAGCAATATATTGAATAGCACTGAACCCAGCACTGAACCCAGCACCAACCCCTGAGAGACTCACTAGGTACAGGCCTCCAACTAGACTCTGTACTGAACATCTAAACATCTGTGTACTTCCACCAAGTGTCTTTCTTGGAACACTTGTAAACCAGAAAATATCTTCTGCACAGCAACTTTTTTCCTTGAGGTCTTCTTGGCACTCCTCCTCAATTTTCTTGAGAGTCCTAGGATCCTGCCTTAAGTTGTTGTTAACCTCACTGATCTATTTTCCTTGTAACTGAAATCATCTATCACTTCTATATGCCTCAGTCACTTCAGCCAGAACATCTACAAACTCCAAAGGACAAGGACTCACCTACATAAACCTCAATAACTGAAGCGGTTTTTTACCAGCCAAACTGGTGAGTGCTGCAGAGGGACTTGCCCCTATGGTTTGCTCTATGCCTCTCTTCTAGCTCCTATACATTTAAAGCCACAGAACTGGCACCTGCAAACCCAGCTCCACGTGGAACAGTGTGAAAAGCACCCAGTGATGTCTGTACAAGGCCACAGCTACCAATCACACAGTAATGAACACATTACTCATGTACACTTCTCTGGATAAAAAACAAATGTAGCTTCACAATATTCAGACTCACAGAATGGTTTGGGTCAGAAAAGACCTTAAAGATAATCTAGTTCCAACCCTCTTGCCATGGACAGAGACACCTTCCACTAGTCTAGGTTGCTCAGGGTCTCACCCAGCCTGGCCTTTAACGCTTCCAGGGATGAGGCATCCACAACGTCCCCGGGCAACCTGTTCCAGTGTCTCACCACCCTTACTAAATAGAATTTCTTTCTAATATCCAGTCTCAATCTGTCCTCCTCAAGCTTTGATCCATTCCCCTCTCATCCTAACACTGCAAGCCCTTGTCAAAAGTCCCCTCCCAGCTTTCCTGTAGGCTCCCTTCAAGTACTTCAAATGAGCATAAACAGTTTGGTCACTTTGTCAACATGATCTCAGTTTTGCCCTAACTCCCTTTCTTTAAGCCCCTAAGTCTTCCTTAAAACACAGACTTCTGCAGTCACACTGACAGTTTTCCAGCTAAATCCATTTAGACACTTTGGAGGTGGATGGGTACAGAGTGTTCCAGGAACATACCCTACCATGGTTAACAGAGACATGGTTTGCTTTCAACAGACCTTAACTCATGTAATTCTTTACGTAAAGTGGTAAAACACTAGAACAGGTTTGCCCAGGGATGTGGTTAAGGTCCCATCCCTGGAGACCTTTCAAGATCAAAGTTCACGTGGCCCTAGGAAGCCTGATGCAGTTGGAGGTGTTGGACAAAACAACCTTTGAGGGTCCCTTCCATTCGATGCAACCTGTGAATCATGGGAATTTCCACCTATAAAGGTGCCCAGGTTACACAGGCCCTTTGCTAAGGGAGCTACTCAGGGATGTAGAGACCTCAGCTCCTCTGCAGATCAACTGCAACAGACTTGAAAACCTTTAATTCAATTTTCATCCACTGTAACAGGGAAGTCAGATCCCAAATTCAACTAATTAATGGGGAAAGGGGACAGGACACAGACATGCCCCCTTTTTTTCCTACAGTGTTCAAGTGACAAAGCCCTGCTGAGAGAGATCAACTTCAGCAACCTGAGCACATTCTGCTCCCAGGTCACACACAAGATTTATCTTACTTTGTCTTCAGGGCACGGAGCTAGTTATTAACCATCAGTGCAACAAACCCCAATGCCTAACTAATCTCTTGCCAATCTGACATCTCAATTATCAAAAGATTTAAATCAGACACAGATTACTTCAATCACAATACACTTCATAGAACATCATTACAACCTATGGAGGAGACTGACAACTCTGTTCCTTTCAAATTCTTACTAGCATCTCAGAGGCTTTGTCCTTTGTTCACTCATTTAGTCATCTGCAATTTCGCTTTGCATGGCTACCTACTGCAAAGGCAAAGTAGGCATCAGCCCTGAATAAACTAACAAATGCTGTGACTGTATGTGAGAAACAAAATCTGCATTCAAGAGTGTCAAACAGAATGGACACCCACTGACTGTATATCTTCACAGATCACAGAGGGCCAGGTTGGTAGAGATCCCAAGGATCATCTGCTCCAACCTTTCTAGCCAATAATGTAGTTGAAATGAACTGATCCAGCACGCTGACAACTGAGCAATGTGGTGGGATCCACTGCTTCCCTTGGGAGATGATTCCAGACTGTTCTCATGGGGAAACATTTTCTTCTGGAATCCAAAGGGAATCTCCCCATCAGTAACTTGCACCCATCACCCCTTGTCTTTTCCTTGTGACTCCTTATTAAAATACAGTCTCCTGCCATACTCCTGGCAGTCGCCCTTTATGTACTGGTTCACAGTAATAAGGTCTGTCCTAAGCCTTCTCTTCTCAAGGCTGAACAAACTTAGCTCTCTCAGCCTTTCCTCACACAGTAGGGATTCCAGTCCTCTCATCATTCTCACAGCCCTTCTCTGGACACTTCCCAGCCTGTCCACATCTTTTGTACAAAGGGGATCACAGGTGTGGCCTGCAAGTGCTGAGTAGAATGGGACAATGACTTCTTCATCTCTGCTGGTCATGTCCTCGTTGATGCAGCCCAGCATCCTGTTAGCTTTCTTTACTGCTGCAGCACACTGTTCACTCATGCTGAACCTGTTACCCACCAAGACACCCAGATTCCTTTCCACAGAGCTGCTCTCCAGCCAGGCAGATCCCAGTCTGAGCTGCACTTCTGGGTTATGTATTCCAAGGTGCAAGACCCTGCAAGTGTCCCTGTTGAACTTCCTAAGATTCTTGCTAATCCACTCATTTGGCCTGTCCAGGTCTTCCTGGAGGATGGCTCTCCTTTCAGGAGTGTCAAGCTCCTCACTCACTTTGGTGTCACCTACAAACTTCATCAGGGTGCTTCTTCATGCACCAGATGACTTAGAATCATAGAATGGTAAGGTTGGGAGAGACCTCAAGGATGATCTAGTTTCAACCCCCTGCCATAGGCAGGGACACCTCCCACTAGTACAGCTCACTCAAGGCCTCGTCCAACCTGGCCTTGAACACCTCCAGGGAGGGAGCAACCACAACCTCCCTGGGCAACCTGTGCCAGTGCCTCACCATCCTCACTGGAAAGAACTTCCTCCTAACATCCAGTTTAAACGTCCCCTCTGCCAGTTTAAACCCATTGCCCCTTGTCCTGTCATTACAAGCCCTTGTAAATAGTCCCTCCCCAGCCTTCCTGTAGGGCCCCTTCAGATACTGGAAGGTTACTATAAGGTCTCCTGGAAGCCTTCTCCAGGATGAAAAGCCCCAACTCTCGTAGCCTGTCCTCACAGCAGAGTTGCTGCAGCCCTCTGATCATCATCGTGGCCTCCTCTGGACTGGCTCAAACACTTCCATGTCCTTCCTGTGCGGGGGGCTCCAGAACTGCACACAGGGCTGCAGGTGGGGTCTGACGAGAGCTGAGTTAAGGGAGAGAATCCCCTCCCTTGCCCTGCTGCCCACACTGCTCTTGATGCAGCCTAGGACTCGCTTGGCTGTCTGGGCTGCATGCGTACACTGCAGGCTCATGTTGAGCTTTTCATCACCCCAGACCCTCAGGTCCTTTTCCTCAGGGCTGCTCTCAGCCATTCACCACCCAGCCTGGAGCTG
The DNA here is from genome assembly GCA_013399055.1 of Ramphastos sulfuratus. Lineage (NCBI taxonomy): Eukaryota > Metazoa > Chordata > Aves > Piciformes > Ramphastidae > Ramphastos > Ramphastos sulfuratus. The sequence continues at coordinate 26,707 of WBNM01041229.1, forward strand.
TGCTTGGGATTGTGCCTACCCAGGCGCAGGACCTTACACCTGGCCTTGCTGAATCTCATGAGGTTGGCTTGGGCCCACCTCTCCAGCCTGTGCAGGTCCCTCTGGATGGATCCCTGCCCTCTAGCAAGTCGACTGTGCCACACAGCTTGGTGTCATCTGCCAAGATGCCTGAGGGTGCACTGATTCCTCTGTCCATGTCACTGACAAAGATGTTAAACAGCACTGGCCCCTGAGGGACTCCACTTGGCACTGGTCTCCAAGTGGACATTGTGCCCTTGATCACCACTCTCTGCGTGCAACTTAGGAAGATACTGAAGAGCGCTGGGCCCAGTATCCATCCCTGGGAGATGCCACTTGTGACTGGTTGCCAGCTTGAGAGAGAATTATTTACTGCCACTCTGGGTAGGGCCTTTTAGCCAGTTCCCCACCCACCACACGAACGACTTGTCTAGGTCATAACATGTCAGTTTCCCTAGGAGGAGCTTGCAAGGCACCCTGTAAAAAGCCTTGCAGAAGGCTTAAAAGCAGCCTCACTGCTTTTAAGGGAAAAAAAAAAAAAAAAAAGCAATGGACAATTACTGTTTCCTAAAATAAAATAGGATGCAGACACGAAAGAAAAGTGAAATTTCAAAGAAGAAATTTTGAAGTACCTGATAATAATATCTGAGAACCCAGCAAAGCCCTTCCACATAGGACTGCACAACTTTGCGACGGAATTTCTCATCAGATGCATCAACATCAAATTTGTTTTTGTAGTAGCGCTGCTTCCAACCTGTTTCCCATAACCTGCAGGGGAAAAAAAAGCAACAAAACCACCCACACCACCACAAATAGATGTCAATACATGTTAATATATGCACCCTGACACATCTGCATTCAAATCTAAGCCAAAGTCACTTGCCACTTCAATTCCCATTTTGATACACTTTAAATGAAAGCATAAAAACTGGCAGTCAAGTGCAGGAGAATAAAAATTTGATGATTGGCATCAGATGAAACTGTGAAGCTACCATCCTCAGAAACATCTTCAAAGGCTTTGTTAGGAGCAACAGTAAATTTTCAAACATGTGCCTGCTGCTGTCAGGGTTTTTCAGAACACTATTGTTCCTAGTTGGGCAATCTCATCTTTCTCATCAGGAATTTACTACCAAATCTGCAATTTGAATTTTGTTCTTTAACTCTTCCAACCACTAGGAAACAAACATACCCTTCCTCTTCCTTATTTTGTTTTACCTACCCTAGGCCAAAATCTTTCTCTCACTGGAATATCTTCTTACATCAAGTTGATTCCTCTATTCTTAACACCCCTCTCAAGCAGAAAAGTGGTCTAGTTTCCCTGCTACTCAGAACAAGAAGGAAGCAAACAAATAATCAGCAGCAGATAGATTTTCTTGTGTTGCTGTTCAGACAAGCTATGATTGCCAGCAGAATTATCTGAGACTCAGGAACCATGTGCTTGCTGACTCGTGTCAGACAAGCTCCCTTTTACACAGAGATCTCCAATCCCAGAGTCAAGAAAGACATCTCAGACACCATTTATCCTCACTGCACACAGCTCCCCCTTATGTCTATCTACAGATGGGACAGGGAAAAACAATTGCTTGCTCATCTTTGACTGGCGAGCATCTGAATGCTTTGGCTTGACTGAAGGAGGTTAGGGAAAAAGTGAATCATGTGCTTTGTTGTGCCACATTTCAAGCACAAATATTCTGTGAGGAATAAAAATTAATCACAGACCATAGGCTCCTTGACAAAGTGACAAGGTACAAAGAATTTTTAAGGTCCCTTCCAACCCAAACCATTCTATGATTCCATGAATACAGTTGTGATGGGCATAGGCAGCAACAGGAATTGCAGCCTTCCTTGGATGTTTTATTTGCTCTGTTCCCTGTTTTCCATGTCCATTTTGAGGGGGCAGCTGAGCCACAAGCAAGAAGTTATTAACAAGCACATCAAACTTCAAGGTGTTACTCTTAACAGACATGTTAAGAGTACAGAGTAACAGAGAAATCCTAGTTCAACTCAGAGACTGCCATCTAAAAACATAATTTAAGTAACAGAATTATTAAAGTTCTTCTTAACATTAGGTTCAGTCATGATATGTTTCAGACCTGGCTTCGTCAAAATAACTATTTGGGTTGGTTTTAGGTTGTTTGTTCAGTTTGGTGTGGGTTTTGTTTACTTTCAGTTTAAACTTATCAGTTACCACAGTGTACACATCTTAACCAGACACAGTTCATGTGCATTTTGGTACTCAAGTGAACTAAATCAAGCTACAAATCTGATTTAGAAGCTGCTTAAATCAGATCATCTCTTAATACTGATTTTGTTGTTTTCTTATAGAACTTTAGTCTTAACAATTGAAAGCTTGGCATTGATGATCACAGCACAAAGGCTACAACCACTTGAAATTCCATGCAGAATCTGAAGCACCAGTCACCTGTGAGGTCACCTCAAACTGACACTCGTCAGATCTGTCTTAAGCTAGTTGCCCAGTGCAGGGCTATTTTAAAAACCTGATCTGAGCTAGTCTGAACATTATTCAGAGTGATCAGGAGGCTGAGAAACTGAGAGATGTTTTTAAGACTTGAGAAAGCCAGGACAAAGCACAGGTAGAGCTACTTGTGTCAAAGTCTTGAAGGATGAAGTCAAGAACATCTGCAGCCTATGAGCATCTGACCCTGGGAGCTCCCTGGCAGCTAGACACATGCATACATTTCAGGAACCATTTCTGCAAGAGAACAAAACCCAATCTGCTAGGTGAACTAAAACTGTTCTAGTTTTAAAATTATTCCAAATACAGAATGTATCTTTGCACACAGCTTTGTTGGCTGCAGGGCAATTATGCAGCTGAGTTTACTTACAGTGAGAAGCATAAAATTATTTTCCACTCAGAAAAAGGATCTGAGTAAATACTCTGAGCTGCAAAAGAGCTTTAATAACTGTGGACAAAATGTAGCATTTCCTTTTGCTGGACAATATCAACCCCGTCAAAAGTATTGGTACTGTGGTTCACTCATACTAGTTGCCACAGAACTGTTAAAGCTTCTTTTATAGCCTCTGCTAAAATTCAAATGGAAAACAGGCAGCAGGAACATCCACATACATCAGACTGCTCAGGGATACAGTGCACCTCATCCTACTGCTAAAAGCCCTTCTAAACAGTCCTTCCCCAGCCTTCTTGTAGGTCCCCTTCACATATTGAAATGTAGCCGTAAGGTCTCCCTGGAGCCTTTTCTTCTCCAGGCTGAACAGCCCCAATTCTTTCAGTCTGTCCTCACAGAAGAGGTGCTCCAGCCCTCTGATCATCTTTGCAGCCCATCTCCAGACCCACTCCAGCAGGTCCATGTCCCTTTTGTGTTAGGGGTCCAATAGCTGGACACAGTACCCCAGGTGAGGACTCACCAGAGTAGAGTGTGAGAATCACCTCTCAATCTGTTGGCCATACCTCTTTTGATGCAGCCCAGGAAGGAATTTGCCTTCTGGGTAGCAAGTGCACACCGTTGGCTCACATCCACCTTCTCATCTCCCAAGTTCTTTTCTGAAGGGCTGCTCTCAATTTCATCATCCCCCAGTCTGTACCGATAATGAGGGTTGCCCTGACCTAGGTGCAGAACCTTGCACTTGGCCTTACTGAACATGAGATTCTCCTTGGCTAACCCTTGTTTTCTCATGCCCACCTACATACCCTGACTCTACAGAAACAAAAACCTACTGGTTGCATTTATCAGGGCAGAATCTTGAAGAAAAAAAAAAAAAAAAAAAAAGAATTAAAGGCCTTCACCCTTGACTTACAGAGTGATAGCTTGATTTAAACCTTTGCTAAATGCAGGCTCACTGATAATTGACTGCCAGTTAATTCCCATAAAATACCTATCCCTTAATCATCCAGGCTTCAGCCATCTTAAGCCATTTAAAGATCTCATCACAGACAAAATCAGGGCCTGCTAAAAGAAAATAAAATCAAACTACTGAGGAAAACATTCTGATAGTCAAGATAAATAATGCTGCACATGTGAAGGTAACTGAATTTTATGGGTTAAACAGCTCAAAAATTCAACTACAAACCAGCAGCATTCAGCTCACATAATCAAAAGCTGAACAGTGGCTGTCTAGCCAATCTACTGCTTGGTCTCAAAGGGAGTAGGGGCTTGGAGGATGAAAACCTGCACGCATACTAATCTAGATACTTAGATTTAACAGCTATAGCTTACACATCTCACCGGAATTTGCTGAATATTCTAACCCTCCACATTAATTACCGGTGGATAAAAAGATCATAGGAAAGCATCTGAAGGCGCTGCTGCTCTAAGCTAAATGGCATTAATTAGACTGCATCTATTTCAGCAATTTGCTAACCAAGTGCTACAAAAAATGGCTTCACCTGATATTATCCTCTGGCTCAGGTTCACTGTCACTGTCTTCGGCTTTCCGCTTAATTCCTCCTGCCGGGGATGGGCTGCCGTCGGAAGTGAAGCTGGTATTTGGAGATGGAGTTGTCTAGGGTCAGAATTATTACACATTAAATAGGGAGGGGAAAGGATTTGTTAGGCATCTTGAATTCAAGTTAGAATTAACAGCTTTGTGATAATCATATGTGTTGTTTCTAGCTCCCCTAAAAATCTCGAGGCACAAGCTATGCCACCCTTGATCCGTTAGGTCAAGTACCAAAAGCAAAGAAGGTATTTTTGTATCAAAAGGCAGGAAAAAAAGTTTGTGGTGCTTAAGAAGAAAAAAGGTGCAAAACATAGTATGGCATAAGCTGATAAAACAGGCCTTTTTGTTATAGAGTTCCAATTGCTATGTTCCTATGTTGGAGTGCAACTGTTTTCTCTAGTCCTACGGCTTATGTTACAGCTTCACTTTACAGCAACAGTGGAAAATGTATGGAGAATCATAGAATGGTTTGGCTTGTAAGGGACCTCCAAAGGTCATCTAAGTCAAATCCCCCTGCAGTCAGCAGGGACATCCTCCACTAAATCAGGCTACCCAGAGCCTTATTGAGACTGATCTTGAGTATCTCCAGGGATGGAGCTTCCACCACCTGCCTGGGCAACCTGTTGCAGTGTCACAGCCTCACAGGATGTCAAGGATTGGAAGTGACCTCTAGAGATGATCGAGTCTAACGCCCCTCCCAGAGCAGGATCATAGAATCTAGCTCAGGTTGCACAGGAATGCATCCAGACAGGGCTAGAAAGGCTCCAGAGAAGAAGATGCCACAATCTCTCTGGGGAATCTCTGCCAGTGCCCTGGGATCCTCACTGTGAAGAAGCTCTTCCTCACGTTGAGGTGGAACTTCCTGTGCTGTAGTTTATAACCCATTGCCCCTTGTCCTATCACAGGGCATAACTGAGAAGAGTTTGTCCCCTCCCTCTTAACCCCCAGCCCTCAGATTTACAAACATTGATTAGTTCCCCTCTAAGTCTTCTCTCCACCAGAACCACCACCCTCATGGTAAAGAACATGTTCCTAACACCCAATTTAAATCTGCTCTTCTCTGATTTCAACACATTGTTCCCTGTCCTATCACTACAACCCCTTCTAAACAGACCCTCCCCAGCCTTCCTGTAGGCCCCCTTCAGGTACTGGAAGGCTGCTGTTTCTTCAGAGCCTTCTCTTCTCCAGGCTGAACAACCCCCAGAGCCCTCAGCCTGTAAACACAGCTTGGAAGTCAGAACTGGCAGAAGTATTCTAAGTTTCTTAACAATTCATCTTTTAAACCATTTTTAAATGTATCTATTTTAACACTATAGAGAAGCTTCTCTCGTTCTGTACAGGAACTGATTTGCTTAACCCACATGCAAAAGTTTCAAGATTGAAAGGAAATAGCAGAAATTATACTTTGAAAATTATATTGCATTTATTTCAGCTCAAGAGACACACCACAAATCTTTATGACTGAGAAGACCTCTAATTTGTTCACTGTTTTTATGAAGATGTACACCCAGAAAGGAAATATTTGTCCTAACTGTAATTTCAAGTTAACAATCAGGATTTCTAATGCAGCCCTTGTTTTATTGCCACTTTTCCCTCATTTTCTAAATCCTTTCCAAAAAACTTCATTTAAGCTTCTCCTCTTACCAGTGAAAAGCAATACTCTGGTAAGCATGCAGGTGCCAAAATATAGACACCTATGCCTGTATTCCAAAGGGAACATTAAAAGACCTTCAGCTCAGGCACTCAGTTTGTGTCTCTCTCAAACCTACTGAGGAGGTTCCTGAACCTGACTCCCTAAGAATCAAACCAGTGTAGAGAGAAGAGCCGCCACATCTGACTGGAATGCATTCACCTCACACTTGCCTTGCCAGAATTTTTTAACAAGCAGCATCATAACATTAAAGAACACAGTTTTATTCAAATAGTCTCACAAAGATTGGTTATTAAAAGCCACTTCCTTGAAAAATACAATTTTTTAGTGCCTGCTTTTCAAGAAAGCTTGATGGGCCAGAGAAAAAGGCATCCAGACTAACACAGGATGTGATTATTTCTCCCTCTGTGGGTAAATACCTTTGAACATCTACTTACAGGATTCTGTCTGTCGTGCATCCTCATCTCAAAGGCAGCTTGTCTAGGGTTACTGATTGCCTGAGGGCTAGATCGATTTCCCAGAGCTTGAGGGGAAAATTGTCCACCAGGAATAAAAGAAGGATGATCCCTCTAAAAGATAAAGAGAGACAAGACTACTGGAAAAGCTGTGTAATCTCCACAGCAGCATGATGATGTGCTCTCACCACTTTCAGATTAACGTGTTCTAGAAAGCAGGAATAATTTACAGGGTTTAGCTTTGGTTACTCATGTTTAACAATGTCAAGGTGACACAAGTGAGACCCTAATATGCCTAGAAATTATTACACACTTTTAAAAACAACCCAAACTAATCCTGCATTTTCTGCATGTTCTTTCTCTGTAGGCTGAAAGGCAGGTTTGGGGGGAAGTGAGATTTCGTGGAATGGTTTGGGTTGGAAGGGACCTCCAAAGGTCATCCAGTCCAAGCCCCCTGCAGTCAGCAGGGACATCCTCCACTAAATCAGGTTACCCAGAGCCTTGTTGAGACTGATCTTGAGTATCTCCAGGGATGGAGCTTCCACCACCTCCCTGGGCAACCTGTTGCAGTGTCACAGCCTCACGGGATGTTAGGGGTTGAAAGTGACCTCCGGAGATCAGTGAGTCCAACGCCCCTGCCAAAGCAGGACCATAGAATCTAGCTCAGGTCACACAGGAAAGCATCCAGACAGGGCTAGAAAGGCTCCAGAGAAGGAGAATCCACAATGTCTCTGGGGAGCCTGTGCCAGCGCTCCGTGACCCTCACTGTAAAGAAGCTCCTCCTCCTGTTAGGGTGGAACTTCCTGTGCTGTAGTTTATAACCCATTGCCCCTTGTCCTATCACAGGGCATAACTGAGAAGAGTTTGTCCCCTCCAGCCTGGCATTGAGTATCTCCAGGGATGAGACCTCGGCTACCTCCCTGGGCAACCTGTTCCGGTGGTCCGCCACCGTAGTGGTACAGAACTTGCTCCTAACACCCAATCTAAATCTGCTCTTCTCTAATTTCAAACCATTGCCCCTTGTCCTATCACTACAAACCATTCTAAACAGCCCTTCTCCAGTCTTCCTGTAGGTCCCCTTCAGGTATTGAAATGTAGCTCTAAGGTCTCCCTGAAGCCTTCTCTTCTCCAGGCTTAACAGCCCCAATTCTTTCAGCCTGTCTTCACAAAAAATGTGCTCAGCCCTCTAATGTTTATGGCCCTCCCTTGGACCCACTCCAGCAGGTCCATGTCTTCCTTGTGTTGGGGGTGCCATAGCTGGATACAGTACCTCAGGTGAGGTCTCGCCTGAGCAGAGTGGCAGAATCCCCTCTCTCCACTGCTGGTCACACCTCTTTTGATGCAGCCCAGGCTGCCATTTGCCTTCTGGGCTGCAAGTGCACATCTCTGGCTCATATCCAGCTTCTCATCAACCAGCACCCCCAAGTCCTTTCCCACAGGGATGCTCTTAATGTCATCATCCTCCAGCCAGGACTGATACCAAGGGAGGCTGAGGAGACTTGTAGCAGTGCATGGAAAAAGCTATTCCTCTAACACTGATAATGCTGAAGCGTCACCAAATAATCATGGAAGTACAGATTTTGAGCACATTTGAAGGATTAAACCCAGGGCTATCATGCAACACATCCAACACTCTCCCACCTTTCCCTTATGAGAAATCTTCCTTCCAAGTTCCAGTCTGCAAAAAGCCATGGCAAAAAAAAAACCCAAAAATAGTTTATACAGCCCCCAAAATGCCAGAATTACAAGTGCAGTTTCAGCTAACACATCTGCTGAAAGTTCTACTGCACAGTTTAACTCTTGATAGATTTAACTTACCTTCATCCTTTTTTTTTTCTCTTTTTGTCGTCTTTTAAAGTTATCCTAAATAAAGAATAAAGAGGAAAAAAATAAATCAGCTATCCATAGATTTCATGGAAAAACATTTCATTATAATCCTCCACTGGCCACAAGGCCATAATGTTTTTATGCAGTGTTCTGAATAAGACATAGCTCACATGTACAGGTACAGTTCCTGTACCTGTAAGTATAAATAGAAATGGGATAAAATTCTCTAATCTACCTTGAAACTCTATAGGGAAAACCAAAAAGGAACTGTGTAACTAAAGCCCCAAAATTCTGAGAGGTATTTCCAAGATAATATAACGAGTTACTTCTTATTCTTGGGCCATGGAAACTGAAAACCTGAACATCAAATTGTTTTTTCCAGTTCACAAGAGGTGCAGGCTAGAGCAAACAAAACATTTCTATGATTTAGACAGCTCTGGCACGGTATTTTTTGACTGGAAAGGAAACAATTCTGCTCCTTCATTCAAAGGTGATTTATGCTCTCTACTGAATGAATAAACTGGAATATGCCTACAAGAAAGCTGCACAGACTGCTGAGACAGATTAAAAGGACAATTTACAGACACATTTCAAACAGCAGGGGGGTACTGCAATGCGAGAATGTAACAGAATCACTGGTAGGAGTTGGAAGGGATCTCCAAACATCATCTAGTCCAAGCCCCCTGCCACAGCAGGATCACCTTGAGTATTTCAGCCCTGCTCAAGGCTTGCACTTCCACAGGTTGCAGCAAACTGTAAAACAATTAAGTTCTCACAGCAGCTACTGAAGAAGTTGCAGGCAGTAACAGAACTCACTGTTTTCATTTTACTGTTAGTTGGGATAGCAATCACAAAAAACAGGTCTTGTAGTTCAGGAAAAGAAAATCAACTGGAAGCATGCAACTGGATAGAATCATAAAATGGTTTGGGTTGGAAGGAACCTTAAAGATCATCTAGTTCCAACCCCAGTGCCACAGACAGGGACTTGTTCCGCTAGCCCAGGTTGCTCAAGGTCTCATCCAACCTGACTTTGAACATCTCCAAGGAGGGCACATTCAGGAGTACTGAGATTATAACAAGAAGTTTGTTTTTTATTCTCTTCAAGGAGTATCACAGTCTAATAGCAATGCAAAGGATTAAAACCAAACTCCAAGAATAAAATAAGAAAAATTTACATCATCATCTTTTCTCTTTTTGAAAATACTATCTTCAACTTCTCCAACAGCTAGCATGATCATCTGGACCCGCTGCAGGTTGACAAAACCACTTTCTGTCAGGTAGCCCTGCAAATCAGAAAATAAAAGTTCAAAAAACAAGCCCATGTTTTGGTAGCAAACACCCAGGTATCATTAAGGGAAAAGCAAAACAAAAAATAAACTTTACCCCAGTTTTGTGCACCACATTTTTATAGATGTTAACCAAGCGATCGATTGCTCCCTCCCTAAAAACAAAGAGAAAAAAAAAAACAAACCAAAACATGAGATGGTTACCATTTCATAGAATCATAAAACCTTAGAGGTTGGAAGTGACCTCCAGAGATCCTAGAG
>WBNM01041230.1:0-17300 GCA_013399055.1 Ramphastos sulfuratus
TCCCTTGCCCTGCTGGCCAATGTCCTAGCTAAAGCAGCTATGCCTAGATCAGGTTGCCCAGGAATGTGTCCAGGTAGGTTTTGGAAGTCTCCAAAGACAACAGCTCCACAGCCTCTCTGGGCAGCCTGATCCAGGGCTCCATCACCCTCACAGGAAAGAAGTTTCTCCTTGAGTTCAAGTGAAAGATTGTGTGTTTCAGCTTGTATCTAAGGCCCCTTGTCCTAACACTGGCCACTACTGAGAAGAGCCCAGCCCCATCCTCATGATCTCCACCCTTTAGCTATTTATATGCATTTATAAGATCCCCTCTCAGTCTGCCCAGGTCTCCCACCTTTGACTTGTGAAAGAGATGCTCAAATCCCCTAATCACCTTTGTGGTCCTCCATTTGACTCTCTCCAGTAGTTAGGAGTTGGAAGGGACCTTGAAAGGTCATCTCCCTGACACTCTTGAACTGGAGATCCCAGAACTGGATACTTCAGATGTGGTCTCACCAGGGCAGAGTAAAAAGGGAGAAGAATCTCCCTCAATCTGCTTGCCAAACTCTTAATGCACCCCAGAATACTACTAGTGGCCTTCCTGACCTCTCAAACTTGTCCTCCATAAATGTGGTCTCTGGTCACTGTCACCAGTTCACAGTGGACCTTGAATCACAGAATGGTTTAAATTGGAAAGAAACCTTAGAGATCATCTACTCCAACCTTCCCACTATGTATAGGGACACCTCTCCACTAGACTCAGCTGCTCAAGACATCATCCAACCAGGCTTTGAACACCCCCAGAGAGGAGTCATCCACAGCCTCCCTAAGCAACCTACACCAGAGTGCCACCACCCTTGTACCGAAGAACTTCTTCCTAAGATCCAGCACAGGAAAGCAGAACGTGACCAGCGTGCACTGAAGTTGGACATGCCACTGTTAGAGGTGGTCCAGAACCTCATCATAGTGAATCCACAGGCTCAAAACTGGCATAAAAGCACAACAGCTTGTGCCACCCAAGGCAGGTTAGTTGCTGTCTCTCTCTCACACACTAAATAATGCAAGATCCTCATCTGAGAACAAAAACATCACTGATTTCAGATGACTGCTGCTTGTAACAAATCACTTCTCAGTCCATATTCATGAGGTTTGATTTACTGTGATAATTATCCTCTGTCTTCATTGTTTGTGTAAAGTATCTCCTGCACAGGGAACGGATTTAACTGTTTAGCTTCAGCAATAACGAGTCCATTATCACAGAGAGAGCCAATAAATCAGAGTTTTATAGCAGAGCAAGGTTGAAAGATGAGAGTCTGCCATGAGGAGATGGGAACTGAAGGGAAACTGAGATGCTCTATCCATGATCAGTGTACCATGGAGCAGTGATGAGTCTGTCTGGAGCACAGCAGCCGTTTGGGGTACCAGCCCCAACACACGAAAACAAGGATTGTAACCATTTGCATTGTTACACCTTCTTTCAAATGACACCAAAAATCAAAATCAAATTAATTGTGGCCAGCAGGTTGAGGGGTAGGATTCTGCTTCTCTGCTCTACCCTGCTGAGACCCTATCCATAGTGCTGGGGCTAGCTCTGGAGTGCTCAGCACAGCAGACACGTGGACCTGTGATGTGGCCACAACAATGATGGGAGGGCTGGAGGCCCTCTGCTGTGAGGCCAGGCTGAGAGAGTTGGGGTTGTTCAGCCTGGAGAAGAGAAGGCTCTGGAGAGACTTCTTGTTGACTCAAAGAAGATAATGAGAAAGATGTAGACAGACTTTTGAGCAGGCCCTGTTGTGGTAGGACAAGGGGTGATGGTTTTAAAAGAGGGAGACTCAGACTAGAGAGAAGGAAGAAATATCTTGAAGATGGTGAGACCCTGGCCTAAGTTGCCCCATCCCTTGAACCATTCCAGGTCAGATTTTTGGGGGCTCTGAGCAACCTGCTCTGGTTGCAGATGTCCCTGCTGACTGTACAGGGGTTGCAATACAGGACCTTTAAAGGTCCCTTCCAACCAAAACCAGCCTGGGATTGCACATCAAAGACTGCAAGGGATGAAAGTGCACAGGTTGAGGCACAACTAGACCTCTGTGCAGGACCATGGCATAAAACACATTTCAGGTGTCCATGTGTCAAAGCTTTACCTGTTTCCACTAATCAGAGAGCAGTGTCATATCCTAAATGGATTTTTCCAACTCAACAAAGTCTGGAGACAGTTATGTGGGGACATCAGGGTGAAGGAGGTGAACCTTTGGCTTAGCAAACAAGTGTCCCTATGGCTGATCATGGAGTAGGTTTGGGGCAATTAAAACAAATTAAGATTCCCCTGTAACAATTGTTGATGTATTTCAAGTCCAGTAGCTTTTCTGCCATCTAGCTGGAGTGCAGATTAGGCTGTGGCTTGCTGCAGGCAGCCCTTTTTCTATCGTGAATATGAAAACTTGACTGAGGTGGGATGAAACTCTTCCAAAACTAGAGGTTTCTGTGCAATGTTGGGTCCCTCCAATACCTCTCACAGATTAGCAAGCTCAGATACAGAATGAAGGTGGCTCCTCTGACTTGTGCTTTATGGGACAATTCCTTCTAACCCTCACAATGAAAGTGAGTTTTCAAAAGCAACTGCTCCTCTTGGAAGCACTCTGAGATGCTTCGAAGCAGCTGGACAGCTTCAGCTTGTGCACTCAGGATGAAAGTTGAAAATGGTGTTTATCTGACTGACCAAATTTAAAAAAAAGCACCAACATCAGAACTCAAACCCAGTCATTTAGAGTGAAATGTTTGCAGTGATCCAAAACCAGATTCAAGCCTAGTGACAAAGCATCATCTTGAAGCAGTAGAAATGAAAAACTCAGAACCTTTTTCTTGCCAAACTCACAGCATAGATAAGCATTGTTGATACATGTCCCCAGTTTAAAGAATGAGTTGTTTGACAAAGAGAGTCATTTTGGCCAAAAAAAATAAAAAAAGAAAAAAAATATCTACTCAATGAACTCTGAAAACATGGGCACCAAGTGTGCCAGCTGCTGCTGAGAAACACAGCCCACAAAACTACACATTGCATGCAGAAATACAACTGCAGCTGGAAGCTTCAGGCTCTTTTGCTTCCTTCTGCTTCAGTGTGCCTTTTGGCTGGTCCCCAAAATATTTAAGACAGCTGGAAGTGGAAGAACAGAGGTTGCAGCAGACGGGCAAGCAAGTGCAGTAGTACTTAGGACTCTTGAGACATTGGGGTAAGCAGGCCTGAGCTGTCGCTCTGTAAGGAACTTGGATGAGGTAACCTCAGGTCCCACCAAAGTAAGAGAAAAAGGTCTTCAGAAGGTCTCTATTAATGTCCATCAGTCACAGCCCAGCTGAGAGGAAGATGCATTGTTAGGAACCAAGAGAAATGACCCTGCTAATTCTTTCCTACCAATAGGTTGCAGAGCAGAGGTTTTTGCTTACTCTAAGGCAAAGCAACGTTAAAGGTTCAGGGTCTTGTCTCCTCAGACAAGATCTTTTCTTAACTGACAGTCTAGACAAGGAGGGACTCCAAGCTCAGTCTTTTGTTTGGCCATAGCAGAAGTGCATTGAAGTACATATCATTTTCCCTTTAATTCCAGCAGAAGATGTGGTTTCCATTACAGATTAGCTGAAAGATTTCCAGGAAAGGGAGAAATCCTCAGGGAAGGATTGCAATCATGATGACCAGAGGCTGAAAGAATGTAAAGTAGGCAGTGGCTGTGGAACAGATCAAGGCACCAAATGATAGTGAAATGAGATAAATGAATGCTCCTCTTTCCAAGCCTGGTAGCTTCCCCTCAAGCTCTATGCCTTCTCATCTGGCCCATCTACAGACCCAGCTAGCAGGAGTGCAGATGCCGGCAGGAGCGGAGTCAGCGTCGTGGAGACAAAAGCAGCTCCTCATCAGCACATAGCACAGGGTCAAAATAAATAAATCCTTGATTGGGCTGTGATAGCTTACACGAGCTCCCAAGGGCTTTTCTGACAAGCTAGAGCATGGAAGAGGTAACTCCACATCCAAACAGAAGGGCTATTTCAGCAGGTGGCCTGCAGCACATGGCAGTCCCTGCCAGCTGTCACACCGGCTCGGGCAGCCTGCCAGCGCCTCAGGAATGAGGTATCCACAGAAGGACAAATGAAGGAAGAAGTGGGTGGCATCAGTTCTCCTACTTTCCCACCTCAAAGTTCTTCTCTCTCCTGAGCTGCCCACACACACCTTTGTGGCTGTAACATCTCCTTGCACCTGGTTGCTCCAAAGCTAGAAGTTCTCCACCTAAGCACACTATGGAGATAACACCTTCAGCTCTTGCTGCTGCTGCCGCTGCCACTTCTCTTAATGCTTTTCTGTTTCCAGATATCTCTCTTCAGAAGGTGATTCAGCTTTTTTTTTTTTTTTTTTTTTTTCCCCTTTCTTGGGCATTCCTATCATGCTGTGCACCTGCTGGGCTGTCTTCAGCTCTCGTGAACACGAGCAAGCTTTTATTTTTTCTTCCTGACAGCAGCGAGGGGGCTGCTGAATGCAAAACTCTCCTCTGAGAATTCCCTCGTCTAGGGCCTTCTGGTGATGGGCCAGAGATGTGTTCCTTCTGTGACTTGATTAACTTGTTAACTGAGATGGCTTCTTAAGCAGAACCTTGCAGAAGCAGCATGCACTCAGAAGAACATAAACCATAAACGGAGTCATGAATCTGAGAGCTGCATCCAAGGACAAAAACCCTTACAAAAGACAACAGCTCCTGAAGCACATCTGAAGAAGAGGTCATAGAACAGGTAGCTCAGACAGCAGCAGCAGTGCCATAGCCCCTCTGAACTGCCAAACAAACTTCTCTTCTACTGGATGGACATTTTCTGAAGTGTCCAGGTAATTTTTATTCCCCCCATACATTTGCTTTCCAAGTTCAGTCCTTCTAACTATATTCTAGATGGAGGAACAGCTTGTTCACTTGATCTTGTCTTGGTTCTGCCCATCTGCTGATTATTGCTCCTGTGCCTTACTAGCATGGCCAAAAGCATTGCCTCTTGCAGAAAAAGTGAAACCTTGATAAGCACTTTCCATCAAGTCAGACATAAAATTGTCTAAGCAATGGTTCTGTGGTTTGCAAAGTAGCCTAAACAATCTCTTCCTCTCAAACCATGCCAGCCATCCGCCTTTTGTTTCAGCAGGGTGTCTGCACTCACAGAATCCCAGCATGGTGGGGACAGGAAGGGATCTCTGGAGATCACCCAATTCCCCCTGCTAAGGCAGGGGCACCCACAGCAGCTTGCCCAGGATCACAATGTCCAGGCAGGTTTGGAATCTCTCCAGAGAAGGAGACTCCACAACCTCTCTGGGCAGCCTGCTCCAGGGCTCCAGCACCCTCACAGATAAGTTTTTCTTTTTGTTTGGGTGGAACCTCCTGGGTTCCAGTTTCTGCCCACTGCCCCTTATCCTGTAGCTGGGCACCACTGGAAAGGGTTTGGCTCCATCCTCTTGCTGAGCATCAATCAGATCCCCTCTGGGGCTGCTCTTCTCCAGGCTCAACAGCCCCAGGGCTCTCAGCCTTGGCTCCTCACAGAGGTGCTCCAGGCCCCTCAGCATCTTTTTAGACTCCATTTGACTATCTCCAGTAGTTTGTTTTCTCTTGAGCTGGGGAGACTCAGGCCTGACCCTGATGGTTAAGGAGGTCACAGTGTTTTGGGTGTCAGTTTGCTGTGAGTTATTCAAATGAGATTGGACTTGGGCTAGGTGGGTAATTCATCACTTGCAATGTGACAACAATACCTGTAATTACTGCTCTTATTGTTGTGGCTGAAATTCATGTGCAATAAAGGGATCTTAATATCATGCCAAACCTCATAGTTAATTTAGGTTCCATCTCCTTTCATTTACTCTGTAATAAGCTAATTAGTTCACATAATTTGCCATCGAACATGCCTTTGTAACAAATATATACATGAATTAGCCTATTACACAACAAATGAGGAGGATCAAAACATGAATCATTTGCAGGCTTACATAAGGAATGATGATCCTTTCCAACACCCATGGATTCAGCCATCATCTTTATTACTTTAAGGGTTTGTTTTTTTTTTTTTTTATTTGCACTTGGTTGGTTTTACTGTCTGATGCTTCTGACTTACTCCTCTACTTGGAAGGTCAATGCTATATGTCACTGCTTGGGTCACTCCTCTGCTATGTGCCAAGTGACTTGCAAGTTCAGGATCACTACTAAGATGCTAAATATCTTTCAGCTCAGTTGTTTAAATCCAGATCCAGGCAGCTGAACGAGCTAGGCCAGGCTGGTGACATCCTGCCTTGGTGCACCATTCACAAGGATGTACAAGAAGGCTGAGGAGGGACTATTGACAAGGTCTTGCAATGACAGGACAAGGGGCAATGGGTTTAAACTGGCAGAGGGGAGATTGAAACTGGATGTTAGGAGGAAGTTCTTTCCAGTGAGGGTGGTGAGACACTGGCACAGGTTGCCCAGGGAGGTTGTGGCTGCTCCCTCCCTGGAGATGTTGAAGGCCAGGTTGGAGGAGGCCTTGAGTGACCTGTGCTAGTGGGAGGTGTCCCTGCCTATGNCCACAGGCAGGGACACCTCCCACTAGTACAGGTCACTCAAGGCCTCCTCCAACCTGGCCTTGAACACCTCCAGGGAGGGAGTTATTTCTAGATCCTGTTATTACCTGTATCAAGTTTCCATGATCGCGCAAAGAACCAATTATTATTAAAATTAGTGGTTGTCGTGGCGAGAGTTCTGAATATTGAATATTAATAAACAATATTAAGTGTCGATAAGTATCATCTCACATTAATTAATTACCCCTCCATTATCAAGTGTAGAGGTATTCAGGTTTCTCTGTCGAATCCTGCTTTTGGTTTTGTTCATTTGCAGCCTGCATGTTGTCAGACCATACCCTTGGAAACTCCAGGGGACGACTTGCACTCGCTGCACTTGGAAGTTTCCTCCTGAATCTCACCTGTGGGGCTCATTTCACCAACCTGCCTTCTGACAGCTCTTAAACCACGCAAGATTTCCAACTCATTTGGGATAAATCATGAGATGCTCTATCCAGCCAAGTCCTAAGATTGCCATTAGGCAAACTGGAGGCTTGCCAAGCCTTGAGGTTGAGTCCTCCACTATAATTCCTGCAAAGTGCCATATATTCATTATTCCCCAGAGGAGATCAAGACAATTGGACTTGTATCACCCAGGACACAGAGTGTTTCCTGCCCAGTAATTCAAGACTCTTTCACAGGGAAGCTCCTGAGCTACTAAAAGCATCAGTTCTACTTTCTGCACTACTAACTTTGAGGCCTCATCTAGCTGCTGACCTGGTGCTCTCCAGCTTCAACTCTTAAACCTAATGAGAGCACAACTCAATAGCTTTATTTGTTAAATGCCCTCTGCTTACAGCAATTGGTTTGATATAGCATCCAACCTCTTGTAGTGATGATTTACTCTTTCCATACCTGGAGTTAAAAGTGTTTGCAGCTTCTCAAAAGTGAATCCTTCTGAAAGGGATACAGATATAAGAAGAGATTTTGCCTGGAAATACCCTTTAGTGTTTGGATGACCCAAGCAGCTCTGAAGCCAACCATAAGCCTCTTGGCAGCTGCCAAAATGATCTATGGATACAATATCCAACTTTGCCAGACACCTCTCTTCTGCCCAGAGGAATCACTTGAAACCTGTGCTGTGGCTGGTGTGTTCCTCCTGGGTTAAAACCATACATTTTCAGGCTGAGGAAATGAAATAGCAACACGAAATGAAAACTTGCAGCCTGCAAGAAGTACAAAGGAAGCAGGACCCCTGGAGAAGCACCTGTTCATTTTCAATGCACCAGCACAGGCACTCTGCAACACGTTGCCCTCTGCCCTTTCTCTGGCAGGAACATTGCTGCCCCGTGGTGGGAGCCAGATGGGACCTCCTGGGCACATCCATCAAGCTCTGTCAAAGAACTATGCAAGAGCAGAAAAATGAAGAAAGAATGCAAGTGCAGCCAGAGACCTATCTACTATTCTACTTTTGATTTCTCCCTTCTTTATGCCACACTGACAACCAGCCAGGAATATTCAAAAATTACCATGGCAGCTCCACTCTTGACATACTAATTCCAGAAGAGACCCAAAGCATTTGAAAAAAAAAAAAAACAAAACAAAAAAACCCATAACTTAGGAGAGGATTGGGATCTGTCTGAACCCTTCAGGATTTGGTTTGAAGCCTCTGACACCAGCAGTAATGTGATTCAAGGTGTGCTACTGTGACAGCAGGAGAGCACACAGGATGCTCAGAGCAAGAGACTGACCCTTTACAGCTCCCAGATGAAAGTGAGAAGTTATTAAAGTTCATATCATAATATGAAATTAGCAGGAAATTCACACAGGAAATTCAGAGCTCTGAGTGAGTAATTATTCATTGTTAACAAAACTAAAAGGAGGGTTTTTGGGTGGGATATTTTCTTTTTTTTTTTGTCTCTTAGGAATAGCTGCCACCTACACTTCAGGAGGACCACATAAGACAAGGCATCTAGCCAAAAGCACAAAGAAATTTGTGTTAAAACCAGAAAGTGCAAATTAAAAATGGAAAGCAGCACTTGGATCATTTAAAACAGGCCAATCCTAAGAGACCACAGCTTCTGGACTTGTGTAGATGAGCCATGCAGCGTCCCAGAGCTACAAATGATTTCTAAAAGCTTCAGTTGCTGAACTGCCTTTGTCACCTGTGGAGGCTCCTCTAGTGTGAGCTAGAAGCACTTTGGTCTCTAGTGAAGAGCTGGAGAGGTGTGAATCAAGAGAGACTCAAGTTCCACATGAGAATTCTCTCTTCACAGGTATTTCAGCCAGAACAAAGTTCTGTCCTCCAGCACACCACGCTCCCCAGCATAACCCTGTACCTCCAGAATCATGCTCCCCAGCACACCATGCTGCATAACCCTGTACCGTACCTCCAGCACACCATGCTCCCCAGCATAACCCTGTACCTCCAGAATCATGCTCCCCAGCATAACCCTATACTCCTCTAGAATCAAGCCCAAAACATGCCATTGAGCTAGTTCCTCCATTTTAGTCCTGCTTAAGGACTTTGAGAAGACTCTTCACTTCCTGCTGCTTCCAGCAATAAAGACAGACTTTAACTCTCAAAAGCACCTGGCATTTGTCCAGGTCTGATTTGCAGTGCTAGAACTTGCCACACTTTTGTCTGTCTCAAGAGGTGCTTCCTCCTCTCTTCTAAAACACACTGAAAATTTGGGGTTTTTTTCCTCTCCAAATGCCCTCCTGCAACATTCATGCAGGTTCTTGCCTGATTCCTTTCCTCCATGTATCTTTGCTTGCATTTTCAGGCAGCTGCACGCAGATTTCTTTCTCCTCTGATACATTGACCAAAATCTTTCCACACAAAAGCCAAACCCAAACCCAAGAAACAGGAATATCTTTAGGAGACCCCTACCTGGAAAATAGCTATCCAGGCATATCCAATGTTATCAAAATTGATAGCTCCATTGTGTGGGTTGACGTCCCCAGCCACACATACATTGTAATACTGGTTCCAGTTGATGCAGGCATTCCTGCTGCTGAAGTCAGGGTTGTACAAACTTGGGGTGTAGGAGTCTATGCTCAAGGTGCACTCCACCTTGTACTCCTTCCTGTTTGGGATGTTGGAGCACTTCTGCATGCCGTTCTCACGGTGTGAGGAGCAGATGAAAGGGTTCTCCTCTGCTTCATCTGTCCGGTAGTACGGATTCAGGAAGGTAAGGTTGTATGTCCTACAGGGGGAAGAGAGAGACAATCAGAGAATTGTTTTGGTTGGAAAAGACCTCTAAGATCATTGAGTTCAATCATTAAGCCAGCACTGCCAGGTCACTGCTAAACCATGTACCTCAGTACTGCTTCTTCCAAGCTTTTCGATCCCTCCAGGGATGGGGACTCCACCACTGCCTTGGGCCACCTGTTCCAGGGCTTGACAACCCCTTTGGGGAAGAAATTGTTCTTAATGCCTAATCTAAAACTCCTGTTGTGCAACTTAAGGCCATTTCCTCATGTCTTATCACTTGTTTCTTGGGAGAAGAGACCAACACCCACCTGAATCCAACCTCCCTTCAGGTAGTTGTGGAAAGCAATGAGGTCTCCCTTCAGCCTCCTTTTCTCCAGGCTGAACAACCCCAGTTCCCTCAGCTGCTTCTCACCAGCCCTGTTCTCCAAACCCTTCACCATCTTTGTTGCCCTTCTCTGGACCTGCTCCAGCACATCAATGTCCTTCTTGAAGTGGGGGCCCAAAAGTGAATCCAATATTTGAGATATGGCATCGCTGGTGCTGAGTACAAGGAGATGATCCCTGTCCTACTCCTGCTGGACCCACTGCTGCTGATCCAGACTAGGATGCTGTTGGCCTTCTTGGCCACCTGGGCACATGCTGGCTCATGTTCAGCTGCTGTTGACCAACACCTCTCAGGTCCTTTACCCCAGGGAGTTTCCAGGCACTCTGTCCCAGGCCTGGTGCATTCATGGGGTTGTTGTGATCCAAGTGCAGGACTCAGCACTTGGCATTATTGAAATTCCTCCCCTTGGCCAATCAACCCAGCCTGCACAGATGCCTCTGTAGAGCCTTCCTACCCTCACANCCTAATCTAAAACTCCTGTTGTGCAACTTAAGGCCATTTCCTCATGTCTTATCACTTGTTTCTTGGGAGAAGAGACCAACACCCACCTGAATCCAACCTCCCTTCAGGTAGTTGTGGAAAGCAATGAGGTCTCCCTTCAGCCCCCATTTCTCCAGGCTGAACAACCCCAGTTCCCTCAGCTGCTTCTCACCAGCCCTGTTCTCCAAACCCTTCACCATCTTTGTTGCCCTTCTCTGGACCTGCTCCAGCACATCAATGTCCTTCTTGAAGTGGGGGCCCAAAAGTGAATCCAATATTTGAGATATGGCATCGCTGGTGCTGAGTACAAGGAGATGATCCCTGTCCTACTCCTGCTGGACCCACTGCTGCTGATCCAGACTAGGATGCTGTTGGCCTTCTTGGCCACCTGGGCACATGCTGGCTCATGTTCAGCTGCTGTTGACCAACACCTCTCAGGTCCTTTACCCCAGGGAGTTTCCAGGCACTCTGTCCCAGGCCTGGTGCATTCATGGGGTTGTTGTGATCCAAGTGCAGGACTCAGCACTTGGCATTATTGAAATTCCTCCCCTTGGCCAATCAACCCAGCCTGCACAGATGCCTCTGTAGAGCCTTCCTACCCTCACACAGGTCAACATTTCCACCCAACTTGGTGTCATCTGTCAAATAACTGAGGGAGCCCTCAGTCCTCTCATCCAGATAATTGGCAAAGAGAACTGACCCCAGTACTGATCCCTAGGGAGCACAGGGTGGGAATTGATGCATCCCTTGTTTCAGCAGCACCAAAAAGATCCTGATTTCTCTGTGTCATTTGTCCTTTGCCCTTCATCCTCATCAGACTGGGGATGGGAAGCTGCAGCTGAGATATCAGTCTCCATCTTTGTCTACAAAGCTTATTTTGCATCCTGAAAGGCTTTCCCAAGCAAACAGAGCAGTTGGAAGTTGAATTGAGAGGGTACAGAGAGGAAAAATCCCAGCAGGCCAGGTGCTTCCCCAAAATCCAGGGAACTTCTTTCTACCTAAGGATTTTTAAAGACAGCTGATGGCCAAGCAGCTTTTCAATCCATTTGCCCCTCAGCACGTCTCTGGGATGAGCCTGCTGAACTCCAGCAAGGAGAGAGCCAGGCACAAGCCATCGCGAATTCCTTCTGCACTTACGTAAGGACAGAAAGAGCCCACATTAATAGGAGCTGTATGCTCACTGCAGAGCTGATTTAATTGGCCTGGATCAAGTTTATGGCTCTGTTACAGCTCAGATAAGCAAGAGCTGTAACTGCAGTATGGCAGGGATGTGCCTTTCTTCCCAAGGCATGCTCTGGGGCAGATCAGCCAGCGAGCAGAGCCCAGACCTCTTTGTGCTGTTTGATTAGCATTAGTGAGACCCACCAGCACTTGCTCTGCTCAAAATGAGAAAGTGCAAAGTCCTAGAGGAGGTTTTATCTGCTGCCTTCAGAGCTGCAGGGATCTAAGATACTACATAATCGGTCGGGAGATAAGAGGAAAAGGCAACACACAAGTTATACAACCCAGCAAGATGTGGGGAGGAGATAAGTAGGTAATTCTTCAAGGCAGGACAGCTGTATTTTTATCTGCTTCTGAAAGTACCTAACTATGGAATAAATTTGGCTCTAATGACTGCCAGACTCGTGTTATTCCACACAATTGCCTGCAACTGCTCCCCAAAACCCTTGAGTCAAACAGGAGTCACTCAGCAACTCCACTTTAAGGAAAAAAGCAATTGCTGCAGGGCAGAGCTGAGGGGAAATCAACCCTGAATGACTTTCCTGGGGAATTCACTTCTCCTTCATCAGTGAGATCAGTTTGAGATGGCTGTTGAGGGTTCATCCAGCTTCAGCAACAGGCAAGAGCAGCACACCAAAGGAATTGGGCATTGCTCACTGGTAATTGGATGTATTCACCAGCTGTTCCCCTCCCACTGCAGTGTTCCCACACCTCTAGACACAACTGTAACATCTTCTTCCCCATTTCTATGCCTTAGATTCAAAAGGCCAAAAGAATGTTTTTCCTCCAAGACTGTCTAAAAGCCTTCCCAGAAGTTGGCATCACTTGGGAGGAGATTTCCATATAAAACAAGCTGAAGAGAAGGCTGAGAGCCACAGCTAGGCTGGCATTTGCTAGAAGATCAGACACTACAATCAGCAGAGTTTGTCATGCAGAGAAGGGCATTGTAGAGGCTTGCAAAGGATGAAAACACAACAAGGAGCAGGGATGTGTCTGGGAATGCTCTTGGCAAAGCCAGCTGGGGAACCTGAGGGAAGAAACAGAGGGAGTAGGAGAAGAGACTACTACAAGCAGCAGGCAGAGCCCCAGCAGCTCTATTTTGGCCTTAGTGGGCATGCTGAGAGGGGCTCAGTTGAGGTGCAAAGGGCTCCTGCACCCTCAGATGCAGTGAGGACCATACCTGGGCTATCTCTCATTACAGCCACAGAGCCTGTCTGAGCCTGCTCACCCAGGGAGGCTCTGGGAGGGCTCTGCACCTCCATGAAGCAGCCCAGGGCAGAGCCATCCCTGCTCCACCAACCTTGGGAAGGACATTATAATCTGAAACCTCCAGGTTTGAGAGCTCATGGGTGCATGTCCTACTAGTCTCCTCCCAAGAAAATCAGTACCAGGTACTCAGCAGCTCTAAAGTCTTCCAAACAGGACACTGAGATGAGTGCACTCCACAGCCTGAGCCCACCTCTGCACCCAGACCAAGCCTGGACTATCCTCTTCAGTGCCTGATACAGCAAAGCAGCAAAGAACTCTGGGTTTCATCCACCTTCCCAGAGCTGACTTCCCCACTCTCGAAACCAGGACTTTGTGGGATACAAGTCATGCAAACTCAGAATTTTGCCTGCTTGGTCAGCTCAGTGCCCATACCTGGTGCTTGTAGCAGAGGTGACCTCAAATGGGGTAACCTGCAAACCTGAGACTGCACACTCAAGGCCTCTCTCTGCAATTCAACCCTGTGTGATCTTGGAAACATCCCTGGCTCTTTCTCATTTCCCTTCAAACAAGGCTGACCAAGGCTCTTGGATCCGGATGTGCCACTCCGGCATCACATTGTTCCAAACTACAAATGATCTTTCCAGGAAAAGCTGCTCCAGAGCCAAGAGGAGGCGTGAAACTCAACAAGAACTGATTTCCTTCACCACCACCACCCCACAACCACACCAGCAGCAGGAGTTTCCTGCTCACAAACACCTTCTGGCAGCAGGCAGGACAGGAAGGCTCAGTGCATCGCAGGTTGTGGGCCAGCGTAATTAGGATTCTACCCAGAGCAAAGCTGGGCTTGCAGGGGAGCTGGACCATCTGGAGGGATGATAGTGTAATTAGCAGCTATGGCTGCACAAGCTCCTTTCCTGGGAGCAGTTCTGTGGTTAGATGCAGACACACATGCCCGTGCCAAGAACACTGACCGTGGAAGAAGAGCTCAGACAGAAGGGCTGATGCATCCTCTCCAACCTCACAGCCGAGCCCCAGACCAAGCTGCCTCTTCCACCACAGTCAAATACACCCAGCATTCAGCAGCACCCATGACTTGCAGCTCTCTAGCCTCTCAGCTGCAGGACTCTGATACATGCTCATTGTCACAGAATCATTTTGGTTGGAAAAGACCTTTAGGATCATTGAGTCCAACCATTAACACAGCACTGCCAGGTCACCACTAAACCATGGCACTCAGCACCACATCTACATGGTTTTGAAACCCTTCCAGGGATGGAGGCTCCACCACTGCCCTGGGCAGCCTATTCCAAGCCTTGACAACCATTTTGGGGAAGAAATTGTTCCTCATGTCCAATCTAAACCTCTCCTGGCACAACTTGAGGCCATTTCCCCTTACCTTGTTGCTTGTTCCTTGAGAGAAGAGACCAACACCCACCTAGCTCCCACTGCCTTTCAGGGAGTGGTAGAGAGCCAGGTCTCCCTTTGGCTTCCTTTTCTCCAGGTTGAACAAGCCCAGTTCCCTCAGCTGCTCCTCAACAGCCCTCTCCAGATTCTTCTCTGGACCAGCTTTGTTGTCTTTCTCTGGACACACTCCAGGACTTCAACATCCTTCTTGGAGAGAAGAGCCCAAAACTGAATCTGATATTTGAGGTGCAGCCTCACCAGTGCTGAACACAGGAGCATGATCCCCATCCCACTCTTGCTGAGACAAGCCAGGCTGCAGCTGGCCTTCTTATCCCCCATTAACCATCTTCATTTTATCACCTACAGCTGCCCTCCAATCTCCTGTTACATCCAGCCCAGCTGGGCAGCCTGGAGAGGACCACAGCTAGCCAGAGAGTAGCATTCCAGTCAGTTCTGCTGGAACCCATCCAAACAGTTTCTTTGGAGGGAAGGAATACAACCAGGCTGGGGACCTATAGGACCAATTTCTGTCCTGTGCAACACTTCTCTTATTCACTGCACATGATGGGAATGGTCCTTGATGAGACACATACAGATTTGAGAGTCTCCATGTTTCCCATGAGTCATCATTTAGGAAGTCTTGGGCTATAGAAGAAATACTGCCTGCAGACACAGCATCTCTACATCTAACGAGCTGTAGAGAGAAGATCTGGGCCCAAACCCTCTGGAGAACCAGAAGAATGACACTTTGGTGGCTGTGGGAGGGAAGGAGAAGCAAGAAAACAAAGCACAGCTTGCCTGCAAAGGGTGGATGAAGCTTGATTTGGTTCTGCTGCTAACTGATTTTATCCTCCCTTTTCTCTGCCTTGCTCCTCTTGTAGTTGCCCCCAAAACAATGTACCAACTACAGGCCACTATATGCTCAGCCCTTCTTACTCATCTGCTAGAGACACCATGAGCAGTCATCCAGCTGGGAGAGACCTGCACCTGCATCATGCTCTGCCACCACCAAGTACAGTGGGGAAGGGACACACCAGGAAGCAGCAGCACTGCGAGTTCAAGATCTTTTTCTAGTTATGGAGTCATAGAATCCCAGACAGGTGTGAGTTGGAAGGGACCTTTAAAGGTCATCTAGTCCAACCCCACTGCAGTCAGCAGAGACATCTTCAACTACAGCAGGTTGCTCAGAGGCCCAAACAACCTGACCTAGAGTGGTTCCAGGGATGGGGCATTTAACGCCTCTCAAAGCAACCTGGGCAAATGTTTCACCACCCTCACAGCCCCTCTGCTTCATGACCTTGCTGAGAAAACAAACACCAGGAGAAAGAAGGAAGGAGAGCAAGAACAGGAACTGACAGTGCTGCAGAACTAGGGAATCCCCAATATCCACCAAAAGAAATGAATTAGCTCTGCCAAGCCCATCTACCTCCACTTGTAGGAAAGGTCAACCTGACTTCCTTATTATTTGCCAACAGGCATAGTCCAAATAAGTTATTAATGGTAATGAATCCACTCATCACGAGACCCCTGTGCTCCAGGGAAAAGACATGAGAAGCTAAGCCCCAGGATGGATCTCATTAGCACATTAGGAAGGATTAACACCCCTTTCTCGGCCAGCTGCCCAGTGAACATCTTTTTCTGGGCTTGCAGCAGCTTTGCAATGTGTTTCCCTTTCTCTGTCCCTGGGCACCTTCATGTGCAGCAAGGACAGCATGGGGCAGCAAAGTCCTTCCTTCCCTGTGTCAGAGGAGGCTGAATTATTTTCTGCTCTATCTTTCCCCCACTAGCCTCAATCCTCCCAGCACATCCATCCCCTCAGTCCTCCCNATCAGTCTTCTCAGCACGTCCATCCCCTCAGTCCTCCCAGCCCGTCCCTCCCCTCAGTCCTCCCAGCCCGTCCCTCCCCTCAGTCCTCCCAGCCCGTCCCTCCCCTCAGTCCTCCCAGCCCGTCCCTCCCCTCAGTCCTCCCAGCCCGTCCCTCCCCTCAGTCCTCCCAGCCCGTCCCTCCCCTCAGTCCTCCCAGCATGTCCATCCCCTCAGCCCTCCCAGCACATCCATCCCACACAGGACACCATCCACAACTGCTGGAGTGTGCTGTGCGCACTGAGCTCAACCCTGCCTCGGCTTTCTGAGGAGCACAGGAGGAAAGACAAAAGGTTGAGGAAACTCAGCACCAAGCAGGATCTGTTCCCTCCAAGAGCAAATTGTTCTCTGGAGGAAATCCTGTTGGCAAGCCAATGTTGCAGCACAGAGGAGCCAGGAGGATCAATTAAGCAGAACACAGAAGCACCTTTCAGACAAACTCAGAGCTGTTTGTCCTGGCTGTCGATGCCTTCTGCTCTGCAAAAGCCAAGGAACCAAAGGCAGCACAATGCTGAGCAGGTACTGAGTTAATTAAGACCAAAGTGCTCACATTATAACTGTCCTGCAGCATTAGATAAATATAAAGTGCTTCCCATCTCTCTCCCTTCTCCTGCTTCCAACTCACTGAGTTCCTTGAAAGGCTCCAGGTGGGGGAAGATGCTCCTCTGCATATCACAGCAGCAAGGAGCAGCCCCAGCAGCAACAGCCCAGACAAGCTTGGAGTGACCCAGTTCTTTTATTTACAGAGACAGCAGCTCATGTTGGCAGGAGGGAGCCAGAGGGGCTGTGTGGGGGAGACACATCCTGGAGATGCTACAGATAAGCTGCTGGCTTCACTTGCCCTTCCCACGCACACAAGCCAAGCCTCTTCTCTCAGACCAGACCAACTAAAAAGACCTACATGAAATTCCCCCTCCAGCTCTCGTTGTCAGGGATCTCCTCACTCACTCATGTAACACTGGAGACTAGCCTGGCACTGCTGTTCAGGGCCACCAAAGCCCTCCCCC
>WBNM01041230.1:17336-100346 GCA_013399055.1 Ramphastos sulfuratus
ACCTCCAGAGCTGGCTGGAAAGTGACAACATCTCATATGTCCTGAGTGACCCACTTTAGTTTACTTCTTGCCAACCTGCTGCTGCCACAGCCCAGAAGCTGCCTGCAATTCCTTCAAAGTCACTACTTAAAGAAAGTCCTTAATAAAGTGACCTCCTTCCAACAGGACATTGCATTGCTTCAGTGCAATTTTCAAAGAAAGAAGGGAGGTATTTCCAGCACACCTCAGAGCAGACCTCAAGTTTCTATCAGATCATATTACAGGTAAAAATAGTGTCAGTACTTGAAGCAGCCAACTTTCAAGGGGGGGAGGGGGGATTTTAAAAGAAAAGGCTTCCACAGCAAGAAGAACGATGGCAAAAATCAAAGTCACTTCTCCCATCTGATGCCTGCTGCAAAGTTGAATGTCCCAGAAAGCTGTTGGCAGCAAGTGTGCCAAGAAGAATGCAGCAGATAAGAAACTCTATTTGAAGCATTGGTCTCTGAGCTCACTTGCACTTAATTTACTCCAGAAAAGCTTTGGGGCTGTGACCTTTCCTTGTGGTGCATCCTGGGTTGCGTTCAGATGCTCAGCTTCATTTAAAAGCAGTTCTGGTATCATCTTTGAGAGTTTGACAGCACCACCAAGGTGAACCCCACCAGTAACTCAGGTCTTCCTTCTTATGGGGTCATAAGGAAGGAGCCAGGACCATCACCTGCTCAGCCCCAACCTGGATGTACAGCCTGCCTGTCCATCCTCTGGCCCCTCACAGCCTGCTGAAGGGCTGGTAAACATTATTTTAGGCTGAGGACAATAACAGGGGGATTTAGGGGGACTTGGCAGGCAAAAATAAATGACCAGAATCTCATTCCCCATTCCCTGCAGAGCTCTATTCTGTTTACTTCTAACCAAAACAAGAGCTTAACTCTAATCCTGCATCCCCTGGGTGAAGGTTGTGTTGGTGGTTTTGTTCTCTTTGGCAGCTCTCCCTGGAAGGGGATGGATGGTCAAGGCTCTCCAGTACCAGCAGCTTGGTACAAGGATGGAGCATGAGGACACAGTGATGGACTCATTCCAATCCAACCCTGAGCTTGACTTTGCATACAATGCAGATGGCATCCTGCTGCCAGCCAGCAGGACCTGCTTGTTTGGGTCCAGTGCTGTGTATTTTGGGCCATCTGTACACTAGCAGGAAGATGTAACCCTAAAGTGCTTTCCCTGTTCCTGCCACTCCACTTTTTCCTCCACACAATTTGCTGTTGGGGTGTTAAAGTCCACTGCAGGAGTGAAACATACTCCAGTGCCTGGAACTGTGGGTTCATGAGAATGAATCAAGGAATAGTTTCATATGAATTCCTCAAAGTATCCACACCAAGCTCCAACTGATCTGGGATGGCTTCTAGCTGGAAATGGAAGGACTGCTGATTGCAGCCTGGTTTCTCAGGTCTAAAGTGAGCCCAGCAAAACAAAGACAGTATCTTCAGGTTGGGTGATGAGGTCACAGCAAGCCTGTCCTGCTATATGGCATGGCAGAAGCTTCCTTTCTCCAGGTTCCTCTGCAATGCTCTTTGTTCACATCATCCTGGAGCACAGGGCATCAAGCAATGAAACTTTGGCAGAGGCAACAGATTGTACACAGCCACCCAAATTCACCACTACCTGCTGCTGGAGGAGATCCAGGAACCATAGAATCAGAGAACTGATCCAGTTGGAAAATTTCTCTAAGAACTAAGAATGACATGGAACTGATGGAATGAGTCCAGAGCAGGGCCACAAAGATGCTCAGAGGGCTGCAGCAGCTCTGCTATGAGGACAGGCTACAAGAGTTGGGGCTCTGCAGCCTGGAGAAGAGAAGGCTTCCAGGAGACCTTAAAGTAGCCTTCCAGTATCTGAAGGGGCTACAGGAGGGCTGGGGAGGGACTATTGACAAGGTCTTGTAATGACAGGATGAAGAATAATGGGTTTAAGTGGGAAGGGGGGAGATTGAAACTGGCTGTTAGGAAGAAGTTCTTTATGGTGAGAGTGGTGAGACACTGGCACAGGTTGCACAGGGAGGTTGTGGAGCACAGAATGACAGAATGTGATTGANAGAATCCAGTATTGGAGGTGCAGCCTCACCAGTGCCATATAAAGGGCCACAACCACTTCCCTACTCCTGCTGGCTAACTTCTCTACACCACTGGCAAACCAGTGTAGAGCTGTGGTGGAGCAAGAAGACCTCTCACCAACCTTCTGCCCCTTCAAAGGCAGCTCCTGATGCTCAGCACAGGGAGCCTAAACTTGCCTTCCAAGACCAGGCCTAAGATGCTGATAAGAAAACCCTTTGCCGCCTTTGATGCTGCTAATGGCCATTACATAACAGCCTGCTCAATATCTCTACTTAGCAAAACGTTTCCCCCGAGGTTCATTTTAAAAGCTCCACTTTGCAGGAAATCACAGAGCAGTTTAGAAACCTGCTCAAAGAGAAGGACTCACTGAAGCTCATTCCAGCTGCTCACTGCAGCTCATTCCAGCTGCTCACTGCTTTGTGCTCAGAGCACTGCCCACCCACAGTGTCTGCCCCATGCCACCAGGCCACCCAAACACAGCTTTAACATCACTCTTTGGACATTTAAATCATAGAATGGTGGGGGGTTGGAAGGAACCTCTGGGGATCATCCAGTCCAACCCCCACTGTTAAAGCAGGGCACCCACAGCAGCTTGCCCAGGATCACAATGGCCAGCTGGGTATGGAAGCTCTCCAGACAAGGAGACTCCACAACCTCTCTGGGCAGCCTGCTCCAGGGCTCCAGCACCCTCACACCAAAGAATTTTCTCCTCCTGCTCAGATGGAACCTCCTGGGTTCCAGTTTGTGCTTGTTGGCCCATGTTCCTGTAACTGAGCACCACTGAAAAAGTCTGATCCCATCCCCATGACCTCCTTTAGATATTTATATGTGTTTATAAGATCCCCTCTGGGGCTGCTCTTCTCCAGGTCAAGCATCCCCAGGGCTCTCAGCCTTTTCTCCTTGCAGAGGTACTCCGTCAACATACTCAGAGCTCTCCTTCAGGCTTTTCCCAGTAGTGCCCTGTCTCTCATAAACTGGGGTACCCAGAACAGGACACAATACTCCAGCTGAACCCTCACCAGGACAGGATAGAGGGGCAGGAGAACCTCCCTCAACCTGATGTGCACACTCTTAATTCACCATCACTCTGAGTGACAGAGAGTCCTGGTGACCAGCAAATACTTGCTGTGGGTGCAGGAGAGATCTTGTGAGGTTGGAACATCAAGATACAGGAGCAGAAGCTTACACGTGTGGAAGACATTGATTTTCTGCCTTTCAGCATCTCTGATGAGATGACTAAGTACCATCAGAGATGGTCTGCAGTGCAGAAAGGCTCAGAGAGCTAAAAGCCACAGGACTAATCAGTGAGAGGCTGGTACAGGACCTAGGGTAGAGCTGAGGGAAGCTGTAAACAACAGATGATTACAAACAGATATAATTACAGGCTCTGTCTCCTCTTATCAAGCTAGAGTTGCCCTAATTAGCAGGTCTCAGGCATTTCCTCACCTCTGAGCTACTGACATCTTCAGGATGTCATCTTCTCCTCTGACAGCAGCCCTTCAGAAAAATTTTCCCAGGCAGACCTTCCTTTCTTGTGGAAGCCTGCAGATTGCATTTATTTTCCATCTTTTTGCTGTGCTGGTGGGTTTTAAGGTGTGCCCTCACATTGCACCTCTGAAGGGGCAAGTGCAGAACAGCCTAAGCTCAGTATCTAGCTTGGAAGACCCAAACTAAAGTTTGCATCAAGAAGAGCTGCTGCTCAAATGTGCTGCCCACCCCTGCTGCCTGGCCCAGGCTGAGAGCAGTGTACAGATGTCTCCAATGCCTTTCACATTGAGCTTCTTATCTCAGTATTCCTACAAAGATGTGTTTATGTGTTTCTGCAGCATCTCCATGGTGCTCATCTGGACCGGCATGCAAACCATCTCATCAACTCCCTGCCAGGTGATGTGGTGTGCTAGGTGACCTCCCAGACCTCTGCAGCTTTGGGAGCTGGCAGTTTTGTGAGAATTTGTAACACTTTCGTTTGTTCTAAATCCTTAAATTCTCAGAGTCAGGGATCTCAGCTTCCTTGGATGGAGATAATCCCAACCACTAACGCCCTTGTCCTTCAGGCATGGATAGGAAACAGGACAAAGCTTCCCCAAACTCTCAGTAACTTGCTGACAAGTTGAGTTTTTCCTACAAGAGGTACTCAGGCAGATTGGGATTCCAGAAGCCAAGAGCCTTGTGAATCAAGATGACAGCTCAGCTAAGCTGTGCAGCATGGCCACTCTCTGCTCTTCTCTACAGAACCACAGACTGCACTGGGTTGGAAGAAACCCTCAAAAGTTATCTTGTTCAACCCTCCTACAGTGAGCAGGCACATTTTTAAGTAGATCAGCTTGCTCAGGGCCCCATCAGGTTTCATCTTGAATGTCTCTAGGGATGGGACCTCAACCACATCTCTGGGCATTTCATCTTGAACGTCTCTAGGGATGGGGCCCCAACCACATCTCTGGGCATTTCATCTTGAATGTCTCTAGGGATGGGGCCCCAACCACATCTCTGGGCATTTCATCTTGAANCCACCAGGCCACCCAAACACAGCTTTAACATCACTCTTTGGACATTTAAATCATAGAATGGTGGGGGGTTGGAAGGAACCTCTGGGGATCATCCAGTCCAACCCCCACTGTTAAAGCAGGGCACCCACAGCAGCTTGCCCAGGATCACAATGGCCAGCTGGGTATGGAAGCTCTCCAGACAAGGAGATTCCACAACCTCTCTGGGCAGCCTGCTCCAGGGCTCCAGCACCCTCACAGCAAAGAATTTTCTCCTCCTGCTCAGATGGAACCTCCTGGGTTCCAGTTTGTGCTTGTTGGCCCATGTTCCTGTAACTGAGCACCACTGAGTCTGATCCCATCCCCATGACCTCCTTTAGATATTTATATGTGTTTATAAGATCCCCTCTGGGGCTGCTCTTCTCCAGGTCAAGCATCCCCAGGGCTCTCAGCCTTTTCTCCTTGCAGAGGTACTCCGTCAACATACTCAGAGCTCTCCTTCAGGCTTTTCCCAGTAGTGCCCTGTCTCTCATAAACTGGGGTACCCAGAACAGGACACAATACTCCAGCTGAACCCTCACCAGGACAGGATAGAGGGGCAGGAGAACCTCCCTCAACCTGATGTGCACACTCTTAATTCACCATCACTCTGAGTGACAGAGAGTCCTGGTGACCAGCAAATACTTGCTGTGGGTGCAGGAGAGATCTTGTGAGGTTGGAACATCAAGATACAGGAGCAGAAGCTTACACGTGTGGAAGACATTGATTTTCTGCCTTTCAGCATCTCTGATGAGATGACTAAGTACCATCAGAGATGGTCTGCAGTGCAGAAAGGCTCAGAGAGCTAAAAGCCACAGGACTAATCAGTGAGAGGCTGGTACAGGACCTAGGGTAGAGCTGAGGGAAGCTGTAAACAACAGATGATTACAAACAGATATAATTACAGGCTCTGTCTCCTCTTATCAAGCTAGAGTTGCCCTAATTAGCAGGTCTCAGGCATTTCCTCACCTCTGAGCTACTGACATCTTCAGGATGTCATCTTCTCCTCTGACAGCAGCCCTTCAGAAAAATTTTCCCAGGCAGACCTTCCTTTCTTGTGGAAGCCTGCAGATTGCATTTATTTTCCATCTTTTTGCTGTGCTGGTGGGTTTTAAGGTGTGCCCTCACATTGCACCTCTGAAGGGGCAAGTGCAGAACAGCCTAAGCTCAGTATCTAGCTTGGAAGACCCAAACTAAAGTTTGCATCAAGAAGAGCTGCTGCTCAAACGTGCTGCCCACCCCTGCTGCCTGGCCCAGGCTCAGAGCAGTGTACAGATGTCTCCAATGCCTTTCACATTGAGCTTCTTATCTCAGTATTCCTACAAAGATGTGTTTATGTGTTTCTGCAGCATCTCCATGGTGCTCATCTGGACCGGCATGCAAACCATCTCATCAACTCCCTGCCAGGTGATGTGGTGTGCTAGGTGACCTCCCAGACCTCTGCAGCTTTGGGAGCTGGCAGTTTTGTGAGAATTTGTAACACTTTCGTTTGTTCTAAATCCTTAAATTCTCAGAGTCAGGGATCTCAGCTTCCTTGGATGGAGATAATCCCAACCACTAACGCCCTTGTCCTTCAGGCATGGATAGGAAACAGGACAAAGCTTCCCCAAACTCTCAGTAACTTGCTGACAAGTTGAGTTTTTCCTACAAGAGGTACTCAGGCAGATTGGGATTCCAGAAGCCAAGAGCCTTGTGAATCAAGATGACAGCTCGGCTAAGCTGTGAAGCATGGCCACTCTCTGCTCTCCTCTACAGAACCACAGACTGCATTGGGTTGGAAGAAACCCTCAAAAGTTATCTTGTTCAACCCTCCTACAGTGAGCAGGCACATTTTTAAGTAGATCAGCTTGCTCAGGGCCCCATCAGGTTTCATCTTGAATGTCTCTAGGGATGGGACCTCAACCACATCTCTGGGCATTTCATCTTGAACGTCTCTAGGGATGGGGCCCCAACCACATCTCTGGGCATTTCATCTTGAATGTCTCTAGGGATGGGGCCCCAACCACATCTCTGGGCATTTCATTGGGCATTTCATCTTGAATGTCTCTAGGGATGGGGCCCCAACCACATCTCTGGGCATTTCATCTTGAATGTCTCTAGGGATGGGGCCCCAACCACATCTCTGGGCAGCTTGTTCCAGTATTTCACCACTCTCACTCTAAAGAACTTCCCCTTTGTGTCCAACCTAAATCTACCCTGTTCCGAGCCATCACCCCATGTCCTGTCACTGCAAGCCACTCTAAATAGTCCCTCCCTGACCTTTCTGTAGGTCCCCTGTAGATGCTGAAATGCAGCTTTAAGGTCTCCCTGGACCCTTCCCTTCTTCAGGCTGACCAGCCTCAACTCTCTCAGCCTGTCCTTGCAGGAGAGGTGCTCCAGCCCCCTTACCATCCTCATGCTGGACCCAGCCCTTCACCCCAGCTGGTTGCTGACCCTGCTGAGGGCTCCTCCAACGCGGGAGAGGCAGAAAAGAAGAAACCGCAGAGATTTAGTTGTTGTTGTTGTTGGCTGTACTTACATTACAAAATTCCTGTCTATGAAACACCTGTTTCTCAGCAGCCCTGCCCAGAGCTGCACACCGACAATCCCAAAGATGAAGAAGACAAAGAAGCACAAGAGGAGGACGTTGCCTAACATAGGCAGAGTATCTAACAGCAGGGTGACGAGTATTCGCATACCTGTGGGGAGAAGGAGAAGACAGGTTAGAAGAACTCTTTGGTGGAGCACCATTCCCAGCCTGGCTGTGTGGCCAGTGCACCCTGGGCAGAGGAATTGGGAGGTTTGTCTTTCCCTCTAAACCTTAATGCTGAAAAGGAAGGTATAGAGCACAAAGGGGCTTAGCAGCACAATGGGAACAGGGGTATCTCCAAAGGGTGGGCTCCGGGGTGGGGATTTCAGATGTTTCCACTATCACAGCACTTCACAACACACAAACATGGGCAAAGCTGCCAGACAGCCTTTCCTGGAGAAACTCCCCCATAAAACCATCAGCCTCCCCAGGAACTGTCAAAATATGTTTGTAAAGAGGTTGAACATCTCTCATGAATCACACAAATTGTTCACCTAAACAATACAGAGACTCGTGTAGGATGAGAGCTACAGCTGCTTTCTGGACAACTCCTCCTCCATGGAGGACTTCCCTAGGAGTCCTTCACTGGGCTGCTAAGCAGAGGAATTTTTGACTTATTTGTAAAAAAGAAAGCAGGATGCAAATCTTTCTTCCTCTAAGGAAAGCTCTTGGCTCTGCTTCCTTCCCTTCCTCCTGTGCAGCCTGCCAGGAGATCTCTCCAGCTGGTCCTGCACACCTCTGTGAGGTTCTCTATGAATTGTGTGCAGAGCAGCCCCCCTCCCCACCCTATCATTGCTGATATCTGCTCAAGATCATCCACCCTACAGAAGAAGACTGAGGAATGAGTCAACCTGCAACTCCCTGAAAGGAGGTTGGAGTGAGGTGGGCATTGGTCTCTTCTCCCAAGGAGCAAGTGATAGGAAAGTCCTGGGCTGCATTGAGAGCAGTGTGGCCAGCAGGGCAAGGGAGGGGATTCTNCTTCAGTTTGCATCAGGGGAGGTCTAGGTTGGACATGAGGAACAATTTCTTCCCCAAAAGGGTTGCCAAGGCTTGTCCCAGGAGGGGTTTCAAAGCCATGTAGATGTGGTGCTGAGGTACATGGCTTAGTGGTGACCTGGCAGTGTTGGGTTAATGATTGGACTTGATGATGTTAAAGGTCTCTTCCAACCAAAACAGTTCTTTGGTTCTATGATTCTGTAACCTGGCAGAGTTTCAGCTAATCCTGGCATCTCCATCCAGAATATTCCCAGCATTGCTGCTAGGGAAAAGGCAGGGACTGGGCTGACACCTGGAGGCTGCCCTGCCTCACACTTCAGCACACCTTTGAATTCAAGGGGAAAACAGGAACAAAGAAAAAATAAGGACTTGGAGCTCAGCAGAGCTTAAATGAACCTCTGAAACACTGACCAACCATCATTTCAGCAGCTGAGAACTGAGGAGAAGAGAACTAATGAAAAGAAGGAAAGACAAAGACAAATGGTAAATGATAAAAACAATAAAATCAGAAAGTGAGCCTCCAGAGCCTGGTGTTGAGCAGAGAGCAGGGCTTGGCTTTATGGTGTGGTGGAAAGCAATGAGGCTCCTGGGTAAGGTGAGGCTGCCACATTTGGAGGCATTTTATCCCATCAAATTTCTGCTCTGAAAACACCTTTTCCTGCCTGCCTGTCTGGAGCTTTTCTCCTTCCATTTCCCCTATCAGAATGCTGCTTTCCATCACCCATCTCATTTGAACAGAGACTGGCACCTACCGTGCCACAGTGCTGCTTCCCTCTCCTATTTCCACGCTGGCTTCTTTCCCCAGACAGCTCCTCAGTCATAGAATTCCAGACTGCTTTGGGTGGAAGGGGACATTTAAAGGTCATCTAGTCCAACTCTTCTGCAGTCAGCAGAGACATCTGCAACTGGAGCAGGCTGCTCAGAGCTCCAAACAAATTCACCTGGAATGGTTCCACGGATGGTGCACAACCAACTCTCTGGGCAACCAGGGTCTCACCACTCTCACTGTAAAAATTTCCTTTCTTCTCTCTAGTCTGAATCTCCCTCTTTCAGTTCAAACCATCACCCCTTGTTCTGTCATGACAGGGCCTGATGAAAAGTCTATCCGCAGCTTTCTGATATGCCCCCCTTTAAGCACTGAAAGGCCACCAAAAGGTCTGTCTGGATCCTTCTCCAGAACCACCCTGTCTCTCTCAGCCTGTTCTCCCATCGTTGCTGTGGCCTCCTCTGGCCCTGCTCCAGCAGGTCCATGTCTCTCCTGTGCTGGGGACTCCAGAGCTGGCCCCAGCACTGCAGGTGGGGTCTCAGCAGAACAGAGTAAGTTGTGCCTAATACTCTCAAGAACAAAGCTGAGCTGCAGCCTGGCATCTGCAGACCCCAGAGACAGGTGCTGGGAGGAGCAGGATCTCCAGGTCAGCACGATCTGTCCAACCTGCCATTTCCCAGACCATGGCAGGCAGTGCTAGCAGGAGCTGGAGCCCTGTCACACCACTTCACCCTTCTCCTTGTCTTGCTCTGCCAGCGGAAACGCAGCCCAGCCAAGCAGGGCTGGAGCTGACATTACCTTGTCAGCACAGCATGAGTGGATAAATCACCCCAGCCAAGAAATCTGCACTAATAAATAATTAGGTGTGAGTAACAACCTCTGCAGCCCAGAGAAGAGCCTCTCAAGGTCTCCATGCCCAGTTGAGTCTTGGCTGCCTCGTGGCTCCCCACTGCTGGCACTGGCAGTGGATGCCTCTCTGTAGGAGTCATGATCCTGGCACCCTGCCCTGTGCCAGCCTCCCCCTGGGCTGCCCTCCAGACTCTATCCCCATGCCACCCAAGCATGAAGGGGGGGACCCCGTGCTGACAGCCAGGCTGTGGTGGCAAGCAACATGGGTGGTGCAGGATATGGGCCAGCAGCTTTGCCATCATCCCTTGTAAACACAACACTGGTGCCAGCAGCAGGGATGGCACCAGCCTCTGCTCCAAGAAGGGGGCTGGAGCTAAAATGGAGCTTTGATTTCATAATGTCATCATCAGCCCCCCAGAGGCACATCCACAATGCTGCCCTTCAGACTTACCTTGCTAATCTGTCTTGGGAAACGAGAGCTACAAAGGTGCTGAGGGCACTTGAACATCTCCCTTATGAGGAAAGACTGAGAGAGTTGGGGTGGTTTTAGTCTGGAGAAGGCTGAGAGGCCATCTCATCAGTGCTGATCAGTACTTAAAGGGTGGGTGCCAGAAGGGTGAGACCAGTCTGTTTTCAGTGGTGCCCAGTGACTGGATAAAGGGGTAACAGGCACAAAACATAAGAAGCTCCTTCTAAACATGAGGAGGAACTTCTTTTAGGGTGATGGAGTCCTGGAGCAGGCTGCCCAGAGAGCTGGTGGAGTCTCCATTTCTGGAGACATTCAAAACCTGCCTGGATGTGTTCCTGTGTAACTTTCTTTAGGTGAACCTCCCTTGGCAGGGGGAGGTTGGACTTGATGATGTCCAGTGGTCCCTTCCAACCCCTGCCATTCTGTGATTCTGTGAAAAGCAGAAAAGACTTAATTCCAACTGGAAAGACAATGCTGGCATTTTCTTTTCCTCCTCCTCTGCTCTCACTAATATCCTCACTTCTTATTTCTTTTTTTTTTTTNGTTGTGCCTAATACTCTCAAGAACAAAGCTGAGCTGCAGCCTGGCATCTGCAGACCCCAGAGACAGGTGCTGGGAGGAGCAGGATCTCCAGGTCAGCACGATCTGTCCAACCTGCCATTTCCCAGACCATGGCAGGCAGTGCTAGCAGGAGCTGGAGCCCTGTCACACCACTTCACCCTTCTCCTTGTCTTGCTCTGCCAGCGGAAACGCAGCCCAGCCAAGCAGGGCTGGAGCTGACATTACCTTGTCAGCACAGCATGAGTGGATAAATCACCCCAGCCAAGAAATCTGCACTAATAAATAATTAGGTGTGAGTAACAACCTCTGCAGCCCAGAGAAGAGCCTTTCAAGGTCTCCATGCCCAGTTGAGTCTTGGCTGCCTCGTGGCTCCCCACTGCTGGCACTGGCAGTGGATGCCTCTCTGTAGGAGTCATGATCCTGGCACCCTGCCCTGTGCCAGCCTCCCCCTGGGCTGCCCTCCAGACTCTATCCCCATGCCACCCAAGCATGAAGGGGGGGACCCCGTGCTGACAGCCAGGCTGTGGTGGCAAGCAACATGGGTGGTGCAGGATATGGGCCAGCAGCTTTGCCATCATCCCTTGTAAACACAACACTGGTGCCAGCAGCAGGGATGGCACCAGCCTCTGCTCCAAGAAGGGGGCTGGAGCTAAAATGGAGCTTTGATTTCATAATGTCATCATCAGCCCCCCAGAGGCACATCCACAATGCTGCCCTTCAGACTTACCTTGCTAATCTGTCTTGGGAAACGAGAGCTACAAAGGTGCTGAGGGCANAACATGGTTAAAATTTCTCTCCCTGTGCCAGACAATGTCTTTCCGCTCAGCTCCTTTGGTATTTTGGGTTGTTTAGTGGCACCATCCTGGAGATGGGATCCATCTGTTTGTTATCAGTGAAGGGTGCTCTGGGCTCTCAGCAGGATGTCAAATGTGCCATGGGAAAAGAGCACGAGCATTGGTTAGGCTGAAACAAGGACCAGGATTTCTTTTCCTTCCCATTCCATGTGGTGCCTGATTTCAACCACATAGCAGAAAAAAAAAAAATAGAAAATAAANGGTGAGACCAGTCTGTTTTCAGTGGTGCCCAGTGACTGGATAAAGGGGTAACAGGCACAAAACATAAGAAGCTCCTTCTAAACATGAGGAGGAACTNGCAGTGAAATCAATTTGGGGGAAAAAAAAATGAACACAACAGTGACCACTACTGAAAAAAACAACAAACCCAAACCCTCCAACC
The DNA here is from genome assembly GCA_013399055.1 of Ramphastos sulfuratus. Taxonomy (NCBI): domain Eukaryota; kingdom Metazoa; phylum Chordata; class Aves; order Piciformes; family Ramphastidae; genus Ramphastos; species Ramphastos sulfuratus. Next base: position 29,392 of record WBNM01041230.1, read on the forward strand.
CTGACTACAGCCCCTGCCAAATATAGAAATTGCAGGAATTCTATTTTCCCACTCATTTTCAAGGAATAATTTCTAATAGAGATGATGTTTTTATTGGCCAGGGCTCTCCTTTCTTCTCTTAAGAAATAAAATAAAACTGAAATAATCTCGTGGGTGAATTTATTGTGTCTGGAAGTGAAGAGCTAATAGCACTGGCTGGAACCCAAGCGAGCGCTCGGGCGCTGCAGGGATGGATCAGCAGCTGCTCCTCATGGATCCCTGCTTCTCCTCTGCTGTCAGCTGAACACCAGGATCACCTCTTCTGACCCAGCCATAGAATGGTTTGGGCTGGAAGGGGACCTTCAAGATCATCTAGTTCCAACCCTCCTCCCCCAATACCATGGGCAGGGACACCTCCCATCAGACCAGGTTGCTCAAGACCCTGCTGAGACTGGATTTGAGCACTTCCAGGCTTGGAGCCTCCACAGCTTCTCTGGGCAACTTGTTCCAGTGGCTGACCACCCTCAAGGGGAAGAAATTCTTCCTGAAGTCTCATCTAAATTGAACATTTTCCTAACTCATAGCTGCTCAATGTCCTTTTGTGGCTACCACAAAACTCCTGCCAGCAGTGTAGTGGCTGAGGGATATCAACTGTCCCACTACTGGGGACAACATGGATGGGGCTGAGTGGGACACACTGCTGGCTGTGTTGTGGTAATCCAAGCTAAGCTGAAGCATCCAGAGTAGGCCATGAAAGTGCTCAAAGGGCAGGTCCCCTCTGCTGTGGAGACAGGCTGAGAAAGTTGGGGTTGTACAGCCTGGAGAAGAGAAGGCTCCAAAAAGACCCAGTAGTGGGCTCCCAGTGCTTAAAGGGGCAGATCAGGGCAAGGGAGGGGATTCTCCCCTTTTGCTCTGCCCTCCTCAGACCCCACCTGCAGTCCTGTGTGCAGTTCTGGAGCCCCCAACACAAGAAGAACATAGAACTGTTTGAGCCAGTCCAGAGGAGGCCACAAAGATGCTCAGAGGGCTGCAGCAGCTCTGCTATGAGGACAGGCTACAAGAGTTGGGGTTCTGCAGCCTGGAGAAGAGAAGGCTTCCAGGAGACCTTAGAGTAGCCTTCCAGGATCTGAAGGGGGCTACAGGAAGGCTGGGGAGGGACTATTGACAAGGTCTTGCAATGACAGGACAAGGGGCAATGGGTTTGAACTGGCAGAGGGGAGATTGAAACTGATGTTAGGAAGAAGTTTTTGCAGTGAGGGTGGTGAGGCACTGGCACAGGTTGCCCAGGGAGGTTGTGGAGCACAGAATGACAGAATCTTCAATCACATTCTGTTATTCTGTGCTCCACAACCTCCCTGGAGGTGTTTGGGACCAGGTTGGATGAGGCCTTGAGTGACCTGTTCTAGTGGGAGGTGTCCCTGCCTATGGCAGGAGGTTGCAACTGGATGAGCTTCGAGGTCCCTTCCAACCTAAACCATTCTATGGTTCTATGATCAGAAAGGTGGGGACAGACTTTTTTGCAGGACCTGTTGTGACAGGACAAGGGGTAATGGTTTGAAACTAACAGAAGGAGATTCAGATTAGATAGATGGAAGGATTTTTTTACGCTGAGGATGATGAAACACTGGCCCAGATTGCCCAGAGAGGTAGTGGATGCCCATCACTGGAACCACCCCAGGTCAGGTTGTTTAGGGCTCTGAACAACCTGCTCTAGCTGCAGATGTCCCTGCAGACTGCAGGAGAGGTGGGCTAGATGACATTCCAAAGATCCATTCCAATCCAAACCATTCCATGATTCTATCTCCATGGATGAAAGAGTAGAAATGCACCTCTGGTATTACCAGAAACTACATAAAGATGCTAAACCAGAGGTTTGTCACTGTCCATTCCCCACAAACCCTGGATTATATCAGTCTGAAACAGTAAAAGTAGTGATGGCAAAAATGGATGCAGTTATGTCTCATAAACAAGTCAGGTCTGTGATTATCTGCCCTCCAGGAGCAGATATTTCAAGGAATCCTAATCCTGCCCTGGCACCTGTTCAAGTCCCTGGTAGTGTTGTAAGATCAGTCTAAGTGCTCATCAAGCCCAGCAACTCAACTCAACGTGGATGGAGCTCTTCAAATTTAATCTCATCTACTACCTGCAAAAAAAGGAATGTTTTCTGCTGTCTGTCTTTTGAAAGAGTAAAAAAATTCAAGTGGCAACTGTAGCACAAGGGAGCCTAAAGGGCTTACTTCAAAGCTTCAATATGTGACTCTTAAGGAAAGCAGACAGGAGCTGGACTCTGATCAAAATTTCACCTAGGTGTGGAGGAATTGGATCCCTGGGCCTTGATTTAATAGGTATTGAAATCTCAACTTCCCCTGGCTTCTGCTCTCAGCCTGGCTGAATCCCAGCTTGCGGCGCCCGCGATTTCACTGGAGAGTTATGGAGGGCTTTGTGGATTTGGAATCATAGAATCATTTCAGTTGCAAAAAGACCCTGGAGATCATCACATCCAACACCACCATGGCCATTAACCCATGTCCTCAGGTGCCATGTCTATAGGGCTTTTGAACACTTCCAGGGATGGTGACTCCACCACTTCCCTGGGCATTTAAACCTTTTCAGAGCCAGCCTGATCCTCACCACAGCTTGAAACCTTGGCATAGCTCGAGCTGACCACATGCCAGTGTCCCTCTGCTCATTCCTATCCTGATGCCACAAAGCCACCATGCTCAAAACCCACAAGGAAAACTTTGTGTTGTGCTTTGGAGCTGCTCTGAAACCCTGGTAACAAAACCTCATTAGGAAAACAAAGCTCTGGAGGGGTTCATGGTCCCTTTTAAGTCTCTCTTTTCTTTCTGTCTTGCTTTAAACTCCTAATGATGTCACTGTTGAATTTACAGATTTATTTTCTTTTAAAAAGGAAAATCCTGAACAATTTGAGCTCAGAGAGAAACTTCAAAGATTACTGAGTGTAAACATCCATCTGTTCCCTTGCATGTTCATCTGAGGTACTGGAAGTGAAACCTTTCCGGGGGAGTTTGTTTTGCTGTCCCTAGATGTGCTGACGTGATGAACAATTAATCCAGGCAGGATGTTCAGCAAGGGCTGGTGGGGCTGTGTCATTCAAACCTGCTTCCAAAAAAGAAGAGGAAATGGAGAGGAAATCAAGGAACCTCCATGATTTGCATCCAGTGCTGTTGCGTTTGGAACCAGGCAGATTGTGGTTAAACCATTCTGGACCTGAGTAAAGCATTTGAGTCTGTCCCACATGACATCTTGGTCACCAAACTGGAAAAACATGGACTGGATGGGTGGAGTACTGCTGGGTCAGGAATTGGCTGGNCTCTGCAGCCTGGAGAAGAGAAGGCTTTGAGGCTTAGAGTAGCCTTCCAGTATCTGAAGGGGACCTACAGGAAGGCTGGGGAGGAACTATTGACAAGGTCTTGCAGTGACAGGACAAGGGGCAATGGGTTTGAACTGGCAGAGGGAAGGTTTAGACTGGATGTTAGGAGGAAGTTCTTTCCAGTGAGGGTGGTGAGACACTGGCACAGGTTGCCCAGGGAGGTTGTGGCTGCTCCCTTCCTGGAGGTGTTCAAGGGGAGGTTGAACAAAGCCTTGAGTGACCTGTACTAGTGGGAGGTGTCCCTGCCTATGGCAGGGGGTTGGAGCTAGATGATCCTTGAAGTCCCTTCCAACCTTACCATTCTATGATTCTATGACAGTGGTACCTCGCAAAGCATCACTCAGCAGATGCTTGATTCCAGTAGGAAATCATTTCAACGTGGTGGTTCGTCTTTCAAATTGGATTTAGAAGACAAGCAGCTGAAGCTACTCGAAAATGGATTTAGGAGCCACTTGAACTTTCTATCATGGATGAACCCAATTTTGTTCTACATGACAGCAAAGCCTTTGTGGTATTTTACCAGCAGCGGAGGCCGCTGTGCTTCTAATCCTGAACACAAAGAAATGAAAGACCTTAAATGGCTGAGAGGGGAAAAATGAACCCATCCTGGGCAAGAAGATCCTTCTTAGAACTGACCTTTCCCCTTCCTTTATAGGAACTTTGTTATTTACTTTGCATTAGGAGCAGAGAGTTACTTGCCTCAAAGAGTTCACAAAACGGTTGGAAAACGGCCACGAAGATTTAGCGCCCCAAGTATAAAGTCTGCTCCTTTGCCCTTTACTAACAATGAAAATTATAATAAATAGCCTCTAACTTGCCATTAAAAATGAAAATAAATGGGTCCCTCTAGGACATTGAGGTGGCGGAGTGTGTCCAAAGAAGGAGAACAAAGCTGCTGAAGGGTCTGGAGAGAAGGTCTTGTGAGGAGCAGCTGAGGGACCTGGGGTTGTTTAGTCTGGAGAAAAAGAGGCTGAGGGGAGACCTTCTGGCTTTCTACAACTGCCTGAAAGGAGCTTGCAGTGAGGTGGGGGTGTCTTTCCTTCTTAGTAACAAGAGACAGGACAAGAGGAAATGGCCTCAGATTGCACCAGGGGAGGTTTAGGAACATTAGGAACACTCCAGGGCAGCGGTAGAATGCCCATCCCAGAGATTCAATTTCAGGGATTGAAAAGCTGTGAAGATTTTATGATTCTATAAGATGTGGTACTGAGGGCCATGGTTTAGTGGTGATCTGTCAGTGCTGGGTTAATGGTTGAACTTAGAATCATAGAATGGTAAGGTTGGAAGGGACCTCAAAGATCATCCAGTTCCAAGCCTCTGCCATAGGCAGGGACACCTCCCACTAGCACAGGTCACTCAAGGCCTCATTCAACCTGGCCTTGAACACCTCCAGGGAGGGAGCAGCCACAACCTCCCTGGGTAACCTATGCCAGTGTCTCACCACCCTCACTGCAAAGAACTTCCTCCAAACATCCAGTTTCAATCTCCCTCTGCCAGTTTAAACCCATTGCCCCTTGTCCTGTCATTGCAAGACCTTGTCAATAGTCCCTCCCCAGCCTTCCTGTAGGCCCCTTTCAGATATTGGACTTGGTGGTCTGAAAGGTCTCTTCTAACCAAAACAAATTCTATGATTCCATGAATATGCTCTCAGCAGCAGGGAAGTAGACTACTACCGCAGGAGCCAGCATGCATACAGCCAGCATGGGCATCTTTAACCCCTCAGTTTTGCCAGGGGATGAGCCAGGCAGAGCCTGATCTGCAGCAGCCAGCCCAGCAGTGTGGCTGCAGCACAGGCAGAGGTGTTACTTACTTGGGACCCTGTTAATGGCTCGTAGCGGCCGCAGCACCCGGACGGTGCGGATCGCAGACAGGCTCACGTTGTGTCCATCCAGGGAGTACTCCATCATGCTGTGGGGATAGAAGAAAGGTGTCAGGATGTGGGGTGCTCAGTCTCTGGGTACGAGGGTGCTAGGGCTGCCTGGGGTTGGGGTTGTCACTACCTGTATTGGCAAGCTTGCAAAACCACCCATTCTGTCTTTGCAGCTCATGCTTGCTGCTCTCTACTGCTGCCTGAAAGGAGGGGTGAGGTGGGAGGTGGTCTCTTCTCCCAAGTAACAAGCGATAGGACAAGAAGAAATGGTCTCAATTTCATAGAATGGCTTCAGTTGGAAGGGACCCTGAAGATCATCTAGTTCAAATCCCTCCATGAGCAGGGGCACCTTCCACTAGGCCAGGCTGCTCAGAGCCTCATCCAGCCTCGTCTTAAACACTTCCAGGGATGAAGCATCCACAATTTTTCTGGGCAACCTGTTCCAGAGTCTCATCACGTATAGAGATCTGCACCAGGCAAGTTGCACCAGGGGAGATTTAGGTTGGATAGCAGGAAAAATTTTTTTCCTGCAAGACTGTTCAGGCCTTGGAACACCCTTCCCAGGAGGTGTCACCACCCCTGCAGGTATTTAAAAGATGTGTGGATGTGGTGCTAAGGGCCATGGTTTAGTGGCGGGGGCTCAGCAGCAGTGGTGGGGTTGTGAGCTCTAGGTGAGCAGCTGGAGCTGATGATCTCAAAGGTCTCTTCAAACTTCAGCAGTTCTATGATTCTATGACTCCATACTCCCTCCTAGCATCCCAATATATTTTCACATCAGCTTACCTCTCTCTCTCTATGAGAAAAAAGTGGATAACCAAGCTGACAAATTACATTGGAGCAGTTTGGTTTCCATTTTATTGTAAGCTCTAGGTGAGCAGCTGGACTTGATGACCTCAAAGGTCTCTTCAAACTTCAGCAGTTCTATGATTCTATGACTCCATACTCCCTCCTAGCATCCCAATATATTTTCACATCAGCTTACCTCTCTCTCTCTATGAGAAAAAAGTGGATAACCAAGCTGACAAATTACATTGGAGCAGTTTGGTTTCCATTTTATTATTATTAAGAAGAAGGAACATTTTCTTTTTCATGCTCAGTCTCCATTTCACATAAACATTTCTCTCCCAGACTGGGAAGGACATTAAGTTAAGTCAGTTTTCTTGCTCTTTTATAGCAATGAGTGGCAAATGCTTGTAGTGCTGTTTTTTTAATGGGGTTATGGCTAGTTAGCATGGCTGTAATTACAATTTATGACTTTGACTACAGGGAAGCACTTGTAAATATGTCACAAATCTCTCACCACGCCTGTTCAAATAACATAACAGCATCAAAAGCAACCCAGCAAGTAAGCTGTTGGATGCCATGGAGAAAGAGCTTTTGTTTTGGGATTTTTTTTTCTTTTTTAAATATACAAACTGATATGGAAGGAGGAAGGCAAAAAAAAAAAAGAGCTGAAAAGTGCAGCCAGGCACTTCGGAAGCTTCAGTGCAAAGAGAGGTTTTTAACTGAAGCATCCTGCAGCCAGGATGGACCAAAATCTCATCAAAAAGCAACAGCCAAATGGATTTCAGCAGCAGCAGCAGCAGCAAAGGGAGGTTTGGGTTTGGTCCAGCCTTGCTCAGGCACATCGTTGCTTGTGCTTTGCTCTTCCGCAGCCTTGCACTCTGTGTTTGATGCCTTGCCCTGCTCTGCAAGGTTTAATAGAGAATATCTAGATGTTCTGATGTCTGCTTCTCTTCTCTTAGTCCTGAAGCTGTTTAGTGTAACCCCATGATATCACTGGTACTGCACTGAGACCTTAGAACAGCCTTCCAGTACCTGAAGGGGACCTAGAAGAAAGCTGGGGAGGGACTTTTTATAAGGTCTTGTAGTGAAGAGATGAAGGGGAATGGATTTACACTAGATGAGGGTAGATTTAGACTGGATATTAGGAAGAGAGTCTTTAGAATGAGGATGGTGAGACCCTGGAACAGGCTGCCCAGGGAGGTTGTGGATGCCTCTTCCCTATAGGAATTCAAGGACAAATTGGACAAAGCCTTGAGCAGCCAGGTCTAGTGGAAGGTGTCCCTGCCCATGGCAGGGGTGTTGGAATTAGATGATCTTTAAGGTCCCCTCTGGCACAAACCATTCTATGAATCTGTAACTTTGGCCTGTTAGCCTTAACTTGCCATGCAGAAGTCCTGGTGATTTGGAGTTGGTTTTAGTGATAACCTTCCAGGGAGATGTTTTTTTTTTTCCCCTAAAGTAGCTAGTGAGTCTTTATAAATCAAAACCACCTTCAACCTTGTATGTAGAAATTGAGCTGAACATGATGAATAGCTTTAAAACTCAGCACAGCACAAAAACAGGTTTTAAATCTAATGTGTGCTCATTAAGCAGCCAGAGCAGAGCAGCGGGAAGCAGCCTGGAGCTGCATGAAAGACCACACAGTGGGAAAGCCATTGGAAATGCCCCTTCACACCTACACTGAGGAGACTGGAGCCAGCACCAGGTGTCTGCTCCAAACAGAGCTTGCAGGAATAGACAAAGCATTGTTTGAGGTCCCTGAAGTGAACAGCACTGGAGGCTGACTCTGTTGGCTGTTGTGGCCCCAATACAGCACGCTCGCCATTTATCGGGTGGCTGAGTAAGTGGGGTTTGAACTGCTAATAGGATATAAAAGGAGTAGGAAATGCTCCAGTGGGAGCTGATTGTGTACTCCAGAGAGCACATGCAACTATGAGGGTGTTAAAGGGCCAGCTCCTGAGGTCTCACTTTGCTTTTATCAGCTTCATTGAAACTCCAAGGCACGAGTCATCACGGAATGATTAAGGCTGGAAAAGCCCTCTGAGACCATCAAGTCCAGCCCTCTGTCTGACACCACCATGGCCACAAAACCACGTCCCCAAGTGCCATGTCCACAGGTTTTGTGAACACCTACAGGGACAGTGGCTCCACCACCTCCCTGGGAAGCCTGTCTTCATGCCTGAGCACTCCTTCAGGAAAGAAATTCTTTCTAATATCCAATCTTCCCCTAAACAAGCCAGGATTAAGAACCCAGGATTTGGCCTAGGAGGTAGACTTTCTGATCCTGATACTATGGACTTCCACAATACTGCATTTATGAGCTAGAAGTAAGTCTCAAAATGATCTACGCTGCTCACTGAAGCAAACCTGAAGCATTGATGGTTTCCAGATTCAATCTTCTACAAGCAGTGAAAACATCTGAAACCTTCACAACAAGGTCAAAAGGTTTCTTTGCCAAGGCCAAGCTTGGCATACCACACTTGTAAACCTAGAAAACCCTGTAAATGTCCATCAGAAACCTGCTGGGGCTAAAAATTTTGGGTATGCAGGGACTGGGCAGACTGGCACTTGGTAGGCAGTTCCCTACAGCCTCTGGGTAGTGAGTAAAAGGAGGCACAAGCCTTTGTGATGTCTTCTCCCATAGTTTCCAGTCCTTCAGCTGTCAAGTTAAAGATCTCCAAAGCATATCCTACGAGCCTGCAACATCTCCAGGGTCTGGATGCATGAGAAACCTCCCTGGTTTCAGCTCTTGAGGACAACACTTCTGATGCCTGGGAAATGCTTTCAGCTTGGCTGCTGGACAGCCTGAAAGGTTGTAAGCTCCATTCGGTCTGAAATTTTCCAGGGTACATTTCTCAGGCAAGCAAAACATGAAAGGGCTTTCAGTGCTGGAACAAACTTCAGACACAATCTGTTGCTAGAGGCAGAAGATTTGTTTATTTTGTAGTTTCCCTGCTTACCCTCCACCCTCTTTGGTGTACTTGCTAGTAAGCCAGATCGGCTTATGTGAGGAGACCAAGTGGGACAAACAAAGCAGGCAGCACTGCCTATCACTGGTTCCCCTTCTTATCAGAAAAAAGCCTCATAATAACTTCATCACATCCATCTGCTTGGTAGAGAAAGCAGCTCTTGTTATTCCAGTAGCTTGCTCCCTGCCGAAACCACTTCCAGTTTCAGGAGCAGACACTAGGTCCAACAGCGCTCTTGGGAGTGCTGGGAGGGGTGAAGAAGCCCAAGCCATTTGTACAGCTTCTCTGTGACCTTCACCACCATTACCAACCAGTCCAGGTGCCAGCCCAGCCTCTCTTCTGAGAGATGGGAAAGAATTGTTACAGGCATGGCTCAAACATGTCAAAATCACCTGGAGATGGCCCAGACTTGCCAAGCCAGACAAGGCTCAGGACCAGGCAGACAAGAGGCAGTTCACCTTCTCCTCTCCAGCCCAAGCAAGGCCACGCTGGCAGCAGGGCTTCCCACTGGGCTCCTCTGCTGCTTGTGCTGCTTTCATTCTTCTCAAGCACACCCCAGCCATGGAGGGTGGGGAAATGCCCTGGCAAACTGCTAGGCTGACTCACCAGACACCTTCCCCCTCCTCCCAGGTGCTATGGGAGCAAAGATCCTGGTGCCAAGCCTGAGGTCTGAGCAGAGGGCTCAGTCTTTCTGTCTGCATGTGCTGCAAGCACATTTATCCTGTTTGCTGGGATGATCTGTTTGATGAAGATGCTCAGAGGGCTGGAGCAGCTCTGCTGTGAAGACAGACTGAGAGAGTTGGGGCTCTGCAGCCTGGAGAAGAGAAGGCTTCCAGGAGACCTTAGAGTAGCCTTCCAGTATCTGAAGGGGGCTACAGGAAGGCTGGGGAGGGACTATTGACAAGGTCTTGTAATGACAGGACAAGGGGCAATGAGTTTGAACTGGCAGAGGGGAGATTGAAACTGGATGTTGGGAGGAAGTTGTTTGCAGTGAGGGTGGTGAGACACTGGCACAGGTTGCCCAGGGAGGTTGTGGCTGCTCCCTCCCTGGAGGTGTTCAAGGCCAGGTTGGAGGAGGTCTTGAGTGACCTGTGCTAGTGGGAGGTGTCCCTGCCTATGGCAGGGGGTTGTAACTAGATGATGCTTGAGGTCCCTTCCAACCTTACCATTCTGTGATCCTATGATGTGATGAACTTGTGCTCACCCACCAGGAGAGCCCTTGCCACAGTTTCAGGGCAGACAAACCCTGTTGACAAGTTGGTTATGGATGGCAGATTTCTGATCCCAAGCTCCTCCTGCAACCACAGCCTTGCTCTTCCTCTGCTACTCCTGGTTTAAATACTACAGCAGCAGCAGCAACAACAGCAAAGAAATAATGAACCACTTCTCTTGTCATCCCTGCTGCTCCTTCCTGGGCTGTGACCATACATGGGTTCAAAGAAAGCTCTGCTCAGGAGAGCTCATGTTTTATTCAAACCAGTGAGGCCATTCCTAATTGTATTCCAGACAAATAACACGAAGCAAACCAAAACTCCATTAGTGCAGGGAAGATTGTACATCACCAATGTGAGGCTAAAAATGCCCCAACATTTTACAGGAATGTTCTAATTAACCCCAGGCTGGTCATTATAAACCCAGGAACTCAGAAATCAGGCAGAGCTCTGTAATTAAAGCAGTCTATCCCTTCCTAGGGTGTACTAAGCAGGAAAGAGAGCCTAGGGTTTCTGAAATTCATTTATTTATAGGAGGAAAAAAAAAGGGGGTGGGGGGGAGGGAGGTTTAGACTTGCCAGGCTTTCACTCCACTCAGCTTTGCTCTATGGCTGTGAGGGAATTGGTGTCAAGAGCATCCATATCTTACTCCTCCCTGGTTTATCAACTTTTGGACATAGGTCGGTTCCTGGGCAACCAGATCTGCATTAGCAGGGGGTTTGGAATCTGCATCAGTACAGATTAGGGGTTAACCTGCTGGAAACCAGCTTGGTGGAGGAGGACCTAGTGGACAATAAGTTATCTATCCATGGGACAGAGATGTGCCCTTGTGGCCAAGAAGGCTGATGGTCTCCTGGGGTGCTTTAGGAAAAGTGGGACTGGCAGCTCAAGGGAGGTTCTTCTCTCCCTCTACTCTGCCCTGGTGAGGCCACAGGTGGAGTACTGTGTCTAGATCTCAACTCCCCAGAGACAGAGATCTGCTAGACAGTGTCCAACAGGGGCTATGAGGGCAATTAAGGGATTGGAACACCTGCCTGAGGCTAAGAGACCTGGGGCTGTTCAGCCTGGAAAAGAGGAGACTGAGAGGAGATCTAATGAATGTTTACAAGTACCTGAAGGGTGGGTGTCAAGAAGGGGCCAGGCTCTTTTCAGTGGTGTCCTGTGATAGGACAAGGGGAAATGGACACAAACTGGAACCCAGGAAGTTCCACCTCAACATAAGGAGAAACTTCTTTGCTGTGAGAGTGCTGAAGCCCTGGAGCAGGCTGCCCAGAGGGGCTGTGGAGTCTCCTTCTCTGGAGACTTTCAAGACCTGTGTGGATGGGTTCCTGTGTGACCTGTCCTAGGTGATGCTGCTTTGGCAGAGGGGTTGGACTCAGTGATCTCCAGAGGTCCTTTTTAACCCTCCTCAATTCTGTGACTCCATGAATAACACCTTCTGCACAAATGAGATGATGTAGGGGACAGCAGGAAAATGTAAACTAAGAGAAGTTTACAGGAGACAGTCAGACATACTTGTAATTTGGGTCAGCTTCTGGCCAGCTTTTCCCACTGGGATTTCAACCTTCTGAACCAGATTTTTGGGCTAGAATGTCTTTGTTTGGCCAGTTTTGGCCTGTCTGCCTCACTCTAATGGTGTCAACACAGCAGGAGCAGGGATGAGCTGCTTTTTCACAGAATGATTTTGGTTGGAGAAGCCCTTTCAGATCATCCATGTCCAACCAATTCTCTAACTCTACCAAGGCTGGTGCCAAACCATGTCCCTCAGCACCTCATCTCTGCACCTATTAGAACGAATCTGTTTTCCACCTGTTCTTAGCCACAAGCACAGGCACATATTTGACATCACAAGGACTAAAGCATTTGACAGAGTGAAAGGATTGCTACTGAAATCCCAATGGCTTTTGCCCTGACATTTCTACCCTAAAACCCATAACCTGGCAGGGTTGCCAGAAGTGAAGCCAAGTGAGACATACAAGACTTTGTCCTGGCTTGAGCCTGGCAGCTTTCACAAGGCATTATGAAAATCAGCCAGCAACAAGCTACAGATTTGTCTCTCTGGGTTTTGGTTTGTTTTTTTGGTTTTTTTTTTTTTTTTGGTTTTGTTTTTTTGTTTTGTTGTTGCTTTCACCATAAAGATAATTTATGAGGTTTGGTTACTGACCCTGCCATCACGATGAAGAAGTCCAGGCGATTCCACGTATCTCCAAGGTAACACTTCTGCCCAAAGATCCCCAGAGCCACCATCTTGATGACCATCTCCACAGCAAAGAAAGCGAAAATGAAGTCGTCAAATGCCTGGAGAGCAGTAAAAGATTATTACAGTCAGTTTTGCTGGGCTCTCTTAGCAGGGAAAGCAGAGGAGCTCATTCTCCCACCACTGAGGCGCTCCGAGTACCCCGGCAGATGGTGAAAGGCAAAGCAGTGGGACCAAAGTGCTACCTCCTGCACTTCTGATTTTTCAGGGCTCATCTCTGATGGGTGATGGCAACCCTTGAGCATAGCTCCTGGGTCAGTCCACTGCCTGGAAAGCATTACCAGCTTGTGTTAATCTACTGACAAAGACACAAGAAGCTCTGTGTTGCAGAGGCTGGATATTTTTCTTGGCACTTAAAGCCCAAGCACTCAACGGCAGCTTCTAGCTGGGTCTTGGAGGTCTCAGCAACTTCCAGTGGAAGCTGAGTTTCCAGACTGGGCAGCTCATACTTCCTAGAAAGAATTTGTCCCTTCTAACAAGGGGAGTTGTGCTTCAGCTCTGATGCCTTCATGAAATCCCAGAGAGTCCAGATTCCTACCCACAGCCCCAGACATAGTGGGAGTGAAGGTGAACGTCAAGCAGAGGCTGAAGCAGTGGTTATGAGGATGGTTCTGCTGCACATGAGGAATGACTGGAGCAGTTCCTCACAGTGCAGAAGCTAAGAACATCTTGCTGGCAAGCCTATGGGCTCAGCACAGGAACCTCTGGATGACAGTCAAAAATTTGGAGGTTAGATTACTGAGAAAAGAAGAAAAGAAAGCAAACGTGCACGAGAGAATCCATTACTGCCCTACAGAACATGCCTCAGCCTTTACTTAAATGTCTTCTCCAGGGTAGTGGGACATGATTTGTCCAGTCTTCCTGGAGACTACAGGTACCTGGATGAAATGTGGATGTACCTGCAGATAGTATGAAATGGGCTCTGTTGGCAATACTCTTCCACACACTGCCTGTAAACTTGAGCATCAGGAGACACAGATTGTTTCCAAACCACGTGCAGAGGCTTTGTTGTTCTGAGTGACAGACTTGCTAAAGCACAGGAACTTCTCACTCTACAGACAGGACTGCTGCTGTCCAAACCACTCTCTTGAAGACCCTTCTGCTTGGCATTGCACCTCTGGTGCTTCCATCTAGATGCCTGAGTGGATTAATGATAAAATTAACAGAGCACCCATGCAGCAGCCAAGTTCTCACTGCACCTTTGTGTGGCTCAGCACCATCTTCTCTGCCTGTTGGCTTCACCACCCAACCTTTCACTCCATAAATGACACAGAAGTTTTGCTCCATTATTGCAGTTCATTTAATCACTGGCACCTGAATAGCTCCATAAAGGAGTTCAGGGGTTTCTACCTGATGTTCTGGCTTGCATCCCCTTCTGGAAGCTGTGACAGGCTGAGGGATAATGATGGCTTCACTTGCAGCCCTCCTTGGCCTGCAAACCCTTCAGGACAATACTCTGGGTTTTGCAGAGCCACTCAGTATGCTGTGATCATGCAGCTGGTATGAGAAACCAAATTTGGTGCTTGGGCTCTTCATAGATTGTGTCTCTTCTGGGACAGACCATGTGATGGCAACCAGATTAATTTATGAAACAAAAGAAGCAAATAATGAGCAGACAATAATGTCACCTCCTTGGCAGGGATGGGCATCTTCCAAATAAAATCCCACATGGGTGCATGCATGTGGAAAAAGAGGCATGTGGAGGGGAACCTTCCAGGAGAGCTCAGACACTTTTGGATGGATGGTTGAGAGCAGCTTAGCCTACAGCTTCCTGCAGTGTGACATTTTCTGGTGAAGGAGATGGAGTAGCCACCTCTGGTTGCTTCGTACCAACCCTGACCCTGAGACAATCCCTATGCTGGATGTCTCTGCTAGCAATAATTTCTCCAGAACCAATCTCATTCCATGACAAACCTCTGGTGGCTTTTTGACTCATCTGGTTTGCTTGGCTCTGCATTTAACTGATCTCCCTTGAAGGCTGAAAGATGGTTTGATGAGAAACTCTGCTATTCCTGGACTTTGCAGACCATTCTGGACCTATCTTTGAAAGAGTCAGGAGAAGCTGGTTGGAAGGATCCCACTGATGTTCCTGTGGGGTTGAAATACTCAAAGGGTAGGAAAGCAGAAGGACTCAAACCAACCAAGCTCATTACCTTACCACATGTTGGTGGGCCCTGCCTAGGTTGATGTAATGCATTAGAAACAAGGGAAGTTGGTCCCCAGCCTGAGAAGTGAGTTGCTGCAGGAAGCCCAGTGCCAAGGTGCAGCCCACACACCAGATGCTGCTGGGATGTGCTTCCAAAATGATTCCTGTGGGCATATGGCAGGGAGGGCATTGCCAGGACACACTGAGGGATGCAGTGATAGAAGTGATTCTCCACTGAGTTTGGGATGGCCAGCAAGGGTGTGTGAGCTTTGTATGGGTATGTATATCCCAAAGGTCAGTTATCCTGGCATTTGGCAGTGCTGCATGTCAGCAGGTGGGGTGTTCTGTGGAGGAGAGCAGGCAAAGGCTTGTCCTGTGCTTTGTTCTTCATGAAGAAATGGCAAAGCCACAGGTGCTACGCTGCACAGACCAGACTGCAGCAATCCAAGAGATGCTGGCAGTGAGCTGGCCAGGGGGGAACTCATTGACTGGAGGTTGCCTCTGAGACTGGCCACCTGTAATCAAAGTGTTTAACACCCCCAGTTCAATCTGAAAGCCCACTTATAAACACTGGAACAGGTTGCTCAGGGATGTGGTTGAGGCCCCAACCCTGGACACATCCAAGAGCAGACTCGATGTGGCCCTCATCTAGTCTGATGTGTCCCTGCTGACTACAGCGGGTTGGACAAGATGACCTTTGAGGATCCCTTCCAACCCAATGCAGTCTGTGAGCCTGTTGTAAGCTGCTCAACCCTTACTAAATGTGTAGAGAGACAACTTTGCTGAGCTAAGTCCAGGTCACTCAGCCTTTGGGTCTCACCTACAGCCCAGGTCTTCTCAGAGGACAGGCTTTGTGTAGCAAAGTGTGGCTTATTAGAAAATCCATCCCTATGGGAAGGACTTTCATGGCTGGATCCTGGGGAAAAGGGACAAGATGGTGGTCCCAGTTCCCATCTCTCCCAGGGGGTGGCCACCCTCCCTGCACCCCAGGCACCCCAGGCAGGTGGGCCAACGAGGGATCCTTACCTCCAGGATGGTGCAGCGCTCCGACTGGCACTCCACGTCCTCGCAGGGCTGGAACATGCCCAGGGTGACACAGTTCAGCAGGATGACCAGCATGCTGACGTGCTCAAACCAGGTGAGAGGAAGGGGTTAAGGAGAGCACAGCACCACACTATTTACATATCAAAGAGCCTTCACTCCTTGCAAAAACCAAGGTGGAAACATCACCAAACACTTCACATTTGTTAA
Source organism: Ramphastos sulfuratus (assembly GCA_013399055.1). Classification (NCBI taxonomy): domain Eukaryota; kingdom Metazoa; phylum Chordata; class Aves; order Piciformes; family Ramphastidae; genus Ramphastos; species Ramphastos sulfuratus. The sequence goes on from WBNM01041230.1 coordinate 45,255, forward strand.
GGTTTGAAGGTTTTGGCAACTGAGGAAAGAGCCTCGGGAAGAGTAGTCCCGTTGAGATGAAGGGAAAAAGGATGCCTCTCATGTCCCACACAGCAGCAAAGCCAGAGAAGCACAACCAGGCACATGGCTCCACTTTCTATCTCAAGCCCCACCCCACTCCATCCTTTTCTGTTCCTCATGCATGCCCAGGTGCAGCTGGGAGCACAGCTGCCTCTGTCCTCCTCCTACAGCAACTTTCATCTTTAGATCTTAAAGGGGTTTAGCAGTGAATCATCCTACATGTCCTCTAGCATGAACTGACTAGTGCAGGTCACTCAAGGCCTCCTCCAACCTGGCCTTGAACACCTCCAGGGAGGGAGCAGCCACAACCTCCCTGGGCANGCTTCCTCACTCCAGACATTGAAGTTGACTCCTTGTTTCCATCCCAACTCATGGAAATGGATCCTGAGTGCAGGTTTGCTCCTTCCTACCTGGTGCCTAAGTCTCAAGGAGACAGAGTCCATCTGAACCCACTGCGGCTAAAGGGCAATGGCAAAACAAAGCACAAGTTTGTGGCACAAGTTGGTATGTTGGCACAAGGATGATGGCATGTTGGGACTTGTAGAGGGGGTTGGACTGATGCGGGGGTTGAACAAGAGGACCTCCAGAGGTCCCTTCCAACCCCTATCATTCTGTGACTCTGATACAGAGTATAAAGCAGGACCCAGGGTGCACAGCTGAGGGAGGAAAAGCAAAAAGGCTCAAGGTTGGATGTCTCCAGTTACCAAAACCCCAGAAGACCACATCATCTTACAGGACCCACCAGTGCTCAACTGCACTCACATGAAGGGCTTCAAAGCACTAAGTGGTGATTTGCATCAGTGCAAAACAGGCCCAGAGCTTCTGATTACTGCTGCTGGAATGACTGTTAAAAATAATAAAAGAAAGGGTTGGAGGAGCTCACCAGGACTTTCACCAACCAGGCATGAATGAGAGAACTGTTCTTAGGGAAGTAATTGGAAACATCTGCTTCTGAATAACCCTTTCTGCTGCAAACACTTGATTCTGTGTGAGCAAGGGATCGTGGAGAAAGGAGCACACAGACATTGTCTTATTTCTGATAGCAACAATTCTCTTGCTTTGGAAACCCAAACAAAAAAACTTGTCATAATAATCCCTGCTGCTACCCAGCAGAGCACTGCCCCTGGACCTGCCTGCTTCAACTTTGCTCCTCCACTCTGCCCCAGGATGCTGATCCTGGGCTCTCATCAGCTCCATTCACTGCTGTCCCAGTAAAAGGGAAGCTTACAGCCTAGGTGTTTTGCTGAGCCCCAGCATGGTAGGGGTTGGAAGGGGCCTCTGGAGATCATCCAGTCCAACCCCCCTGCTAAAGCAGAGGTACCCACAGCAGCTTGCCAACAGTCACAGTGTCAGGTGGGTTTGGAAGCTCTCCAGAGCAGGAGACTTCACAACCTCAGAGAAGAGCAGCCAGGAAGAGAGAGACCTGGGGGTACTGGTTGACAGGTGACCGAACATGAGGCAGCAGTGTGCCCAGGTGGGCAGCAGAGCCAATGGCATCCTGGCCTGCATCAGGAACAGTGTGGCCAGCAGGACCAGGGGAAGACTTTCTGCCCCTGTGCTCAGCACTGGTCAGGCCACACCTTGAGTGCTGTGTCCAGTTCTGGGGCCCTCAATTTAAGAAAGATCTTGAGGTGCTGGAAGGTGTCCAGAGAAGGGCAGCAAGGCTGGTGAGGGGCCTGGAGCACAGCTCTGTGAGGAGAGGCTGAGGGAGCTGGGGGTGTGCAGCCTGGAGATGAGGAGGCTGAGGGCAGACCTCATTGCTGGCTACAACTACCTGAAGGGAGGTTGTAGCCAGGTGGGGTTGGTCTGTTCTGCCAGGCACTCAGTGACAGAAACAAGAGGACACAGCCTCAGACTGCCCCAGGGCAGGTTCAGGCTGGATGTTAGGAAGAAGTTCTTCACAGCAAGAGTGATTGGCATTGGAATGGGCTGCTCGGGGAGGTGGTGGAGTCACCATCCCAAGATGTGTTTAAAAGGAGGCTGCATGAGGCAGGCCATGGTTTAGTTAATTAGAAGGTGTTAGGTGATAGGTTGGACTCAATGATCTTGAAGGTCTTTTCTAACCTGATTAATTCTGATTCTGATTCTCTCTGGGCAGCCTGCTCCAGGGCTCCAGAACCCTCACAGCAAAGAAGTTTCTCCTCACATTCAGGTGGAAGGTGCATTTGAAATGAGTGCCCTGAGCCACCATCGTCTCCTGTCCATCTAACACCAGAGAGGAATTTGTTGTCTTTCAGGTTGTCAGAAAAGTTCTTTGAATTTTCTAAGAGGAAAAGCAAGGCTCTGCCACAGCTTTGCAGCCACAGACATTTAGAGGCTGCCAGTGCAGGCAGCAAGGGTCATCCAGAGCCACGAGATGGAAAATGGTGACACTGCTGCACGTAGACAGAAAAGAGACAACAGAAACTTGTGTTGCCTTTGAAGAAAATGCTGAAATGGAGGGGAAATAGCCTCTGCAGGGAATGGTTTTGCTTTGGATGAAGAACAGACTGCAGGAGGGAGGAAGAAGTCCCTGCTCAGGGCTCAGATGCTTCCCAGGGATACTCACATTCTCCTTCATTCCCAAACCCTTCCCAAGGGGCTGTGACTGGAGAGGTCTGAGCTGAAGGGTCCTGTCCCTTCACAGCCTCATCAGCCCACGTGCTCCTCCTGTGCCTTCCTCCAAGGCATTCAGTTCCTGCCCTGGTTAATTCCACACCAGATTAATGGCAGTGAAATTCCCAATCCAAAAGTGGGATTACCCCAAGCGCTCTGCCCTAACAGGACTAATCCTTTCTTCCTCTGGTGCCCAGACATTCAAGGGAATTTCAGTTCACTCCCCCCATCCTTATCCCTGGCTCTGGAGGAGCCCCCAAATTTAGCCCCTAGCCAACTGCTTTTCCAGGTCCCCCTCAAAAGCCATTCAGCCTTCAGTAGCCACACTGAGATGTCCCAGAGCAAACTCTTTCCCAACAGTAACAGTCCTGTGATTCTAAGGAAAAGCAGAAATAAGCTTTGCCCCCACCAAGCTCACACCATGCTTTGCATTCATAGAATCATAGAANCCTTCCCTCCTTTAGATCAACTGATTTAGGCACAAACCTAACTCTAAAACCAGCCCCAGCCAGGTTTGATGACTCCATCACCTCTGGAGATGGTTTGCACACAATGACCTGGACATTGCAAGCAGATGAAAAGGATGACTCTGCTAAACTGAACAATGCCAAACTGAAAGCCAGACTCAAAGCCGATTCCACCCAGCTCCTTCCCACCATAAACCTCTCATTCTTGGCCCAAAGAGAAAAGTAAAATTAACTGCACTGATGCAACTTGGATCTCAGTTTTGTACATTTGAGCCAGCAAAAGAAAGTGGAGAGTTCCTGTTTCTAGAGGACTTGCAGGTCCTAACACATCTGTGCAGTGCTCTGTGGGGATTTCCTGGCCTGCAGGTCAATGTCAAATATTTTCTTTAGAAATTTGAAGGTGCACTTAAATATCCCAAATTAAAAGTGAAAGGGAACTGCAGTGCTTTTCATGTCAGAAAGCAAGGGTTTAGAGGTCTCCTTTCAAAGTGCAGAGGTGCAGAGCAGGCTGCTGTGCCTGCAGCCCTGGTCTGTGTCTCAGTCACTCTGCAGCAGTCATCTCCCCACTCCAAACAACACACAGCAGCCTCCAGTGACGTGGGTAGAGGTCAGGCTCAGACGTACCACGGCGCAAGCAGTCTCCTTCAGGAGGCACTTTGGCCAGTCTGCACCTCCTCATTTTCAGGCAGATAATCTCAACCATCCCTCACTCTAATTCTAAAAATATTTCTGCCAGAAATACAGTACAAAACCCTGGAGCTGTACTGCTGCTGTGTTACAAGCTCCTACATGCTTTCATCCCATACCTCATGATGAGGGACAAGCTGCTTCAAAGTCTCAGCTCCTTCAGAGGGATCAAGCTCAGCTCCATCCAGAAATTCCCCTCCCCAACCTCAAACCTTGTTTCTAAGTGCCCACTGCACTTGGCAGTTGTGAAGCCACATCTGGAATACTGAGTTCAGTTTTAGGCCCTTCACTCCAAGGACAGTGAGATGCTGGAGTGGGTCTAGAGGAGGGCAATGTAGCTGGTGAAGGGTCTGGAGAACAGGTCTGAGGAAGAGCAGCTGAGGAACTGGGGTTGTTCAGCCTGGAGAAAAGGAGGCTGAGGGGAGACCTCATTGCACTCTACAACTCCCTGAAAGGAGGTTGGGATGAGGTGGGAGTTGGTCTCTGCTCCCTAGTATCAAGTGAAAAGATGAGAGGAAATGGCCTCAGGTTGTGCCAGGGGAGGTTTAGGCTGGACACCAGGAAAAATTTCTTCCCTGCAAGAGTGGTCAGGCATTGGAACAGGCTGCCCAGTGGGGTGGTGGAGTCAGCATCCCTAGAGGTGTTCAAGAAATGTATGGACATGGCACTTGGGGACATGGTTTAAAGGGCCATGGGGACATGGTTTAAAGGGCCATAGTGGCGCTGGGCCAACAGTTGCTAGAGAGATTTTGCAGCTGAAACAATTCTATGATTCCACACTGGAGAGGGGTGGGAGCCCAAAACCTGAACAGCCAGACAAAAAGCAACAAGACAAGATCACAGCATTTACTATTTTCACATAATCTTATTATTTTTAAGCCAGTCAGGGGATTTGGGAGACTTACCCCATTATTTTAAAGGCTTGGCTATGGCAGCATTGTGCTTATCAGTGTTAGCCTGTCTGTAGGTACTGCACACAACACTGAGCAAGGAGAGCCAAGTTCTACTGACAGGAGGATAGCTGTTTACAGAAGGAGCAGCCAACTAGAGTTTCAGTTTTTATAGACTGAAATGTGACTAATGCACTAAACACACACACACATCCATACACACACACATCCATACACACACATGTCTGAGAGATGGATTTTCAGAGCATCATGCAGACCCTGAGGCCACCAGGATGTCCACGTGTTTGGTCAACCCCCAAAGATGCCACTGCATGAGAAGGCTCCCTTAAAATTAGAGAGCATCAAAACACTTGCTTGCAGGAAAAGGGGATGGCTGCTGCCTTGTCCCAGAATCCCAGCATGGTGGGGATAGGAAGGAACCTCTGGAGATACTTTTCATTTACAGAATCTCAGCATAGTGAGGGGTTGGAAGGGATCTCTGGAGATCATTCAGTCCTACCCTCCTGCAAAGGCAGAGGTACCCACAGCAGCTTGCCCAGGAGCACAATGCCCAGCTGGGTTTGGAAGCTCTGCAGACAAGGAGACTCCACAGCTTCTCTGGGCAGCCTGCTCCAGGNATCTCAGCATAGTGAGGGGTTGGAAGGGATCTCTGGAGATCATTCAGTCCTACCCTCCTGCAAAGGCAGAGGTACCCACAGCAGCTTGCCCAGGAGCACAATGCCCAGCTGGGTTTGGAAGCTCTCCAGACAAGGAGACTCCACAGCTTCTCTGGGCAGCCTGCTCCAGGGCTCCAGCACCCTCACAGCACAGAATTTTCTCCTCCTGTTCAGATGGAACCTCCTGGTTCCAGTTCATGCCTGCTGCCCTTTGTCCTGTCTCTGGGCACCATTGAGAAGAGTCCGACCCTATTCTCTTGCCCCCCCACAGGATCTTTAGTTGCTGAGCATCAATCAGATCCCCTCTGGGGCTGCTCTTCTCCAGGCTCAACAGCCCCAGGGCTCTCAGCTTTCCTCCTCACAGAGATGCTTCAGGCCCCTCAGCATCTTCATAGTCTCTGCTGGACTCTCTCCAGTAGCTGTTCCACCATGTTCCATGACACTGCCTCCACACCTTTCCATGGATGGGCCAGCCTTAAAGGTTTGGGTGGGAAGCTGCTCCAGCATATGAATACTGAATTAAAAGCACCTAGTGCCTGTTTTTGCAGTAGTTAGGGGTACTCCCCAAATACCAACAAATCACAGTCATGACACTTCCCATCTCTTCACGCCACCAATGCCAAAAATAGCTGCAAAAGTCTGCAAGATCCACCTCATCCTTTGTACCTAGTAACAGCAAACAGCCCAAACTTAAAGATATTTGCCAAATAGGATCAGGGAAAAAAAGAAAAAAAAAATTAGTTATAAGAAAGAGAAAGAAAGAACAGAGCTGGAGGAAAAATGAGTCAGAACAAAATTCCCAAGAGGCAGAGCTGGCTGGTGCTGGCATCATTTGAAGGAACATTCTTATTTTTCTGAAGTTGATTGATTAAAGCTATTTTTAGTGCCCACACTGAACTGGATCATTTGGGTTCGGCTTCATTTGCTTATGAATTGCAAAGCAAAACAAGGCAGCTGCACTTCAGAAAGACAGACCCCCCAAAAGCACCACAAACACACAGACCAGAAGTGATTTCTCAGCCCAAAAGACATCAAGTTGGCACATGTCTTTGGAAATGGGGCTGGCTGCAGAGAATTGGTGTTTGAGAAAGGGTAAGCCTGAGTTATTGGAATAATTTGCATCCCTCAAGTTTGCTATAAAATAACCATAACGGGACTCCAACCCAGTACCAGCCCCAAATGCATCTCCAGCAACAGCTTTGTCTGGTGCAAGATGCGACTTTGTCCCCTAAAACCTGAGTGATTCCCTTGACTTGCACAGTCAGAGACCAGGGAGTTGATTTTGGAGCAGAGCTCCTGGATACAGGAAGGCTGGGGAGGGACTATTGACAAGGTCTTGTAATGCCAGGACAAGGGGCAATGGGTTTGAACTGGCAGAGGGGAGATTTAGACTGGATGTTAGGAGGAAGTCGTTTGCAGTGAGGGTGGTGAGACACTGGCACAGGTTGCCCAGGGAGGTTGTGGCTGCTCCCTCCCTGGAGGTGTTCAAGGCCAGGTTGGAGGAGGCCTTGAGTGACCTGTGCTAGTGGGAGGTGTCCCTGCCTATGGCAGGGGGTCAGAACTAGATGATCCTTGAGGTCCCTTCCAACCTTACCATTCTATGATTCTATGATATAGCCTCACTAGGTAGTTTTTGGCTGAAGCATGGCAGGTAGCAGCCCTGAGCATTCCAGATGTGCCATATTTGATGCAGTCCAAGGCATTCCAAAGCCAGAAGACTTCCTTCTTGTGATGTTTGTCATCACACAACGCAGAAACCTTCCTGCGCCCTCCTGAGACCCTTGCACAAGGCACAGACCTGCTGCAGAGTGGCCAGGCTCCATCCTCAGCTTGCCCATGTGCCCTCTGAATGCCTCCTTTTTGGCTTTGGCACTCTGGGCAGCTGGGAACAGGATTTCCACTGAAGGGTTTTACTCTGAAAGCCCCAAAGAGTTGGCATTTCTCCCACCAGGGAAGAGTGTCTAATGTGCAACCAAGTCACCACTGCAAAGAGCCAGCAGTCCGCAAATTAACCCCCTGACTGACAAATCTTGCTAATGACTCTAATGAAGAGATCAAAGCCTGTTCACTGATCATCCACCACCAGGAAAAGGAGGCTAAATCCATCTTATTATGTGCCTTAAATCATTCCTCTCACTCCAGACAATTTTTTTGGAACCATAATGAATTTAAAAGCAGATCACTCCCAAGTCCTTGTCAGGTGTCATTTGTCAGACAGCTTCATTTTCCCTGCCTGTTGTCCCAGCTTTGTAAGGCTGTTACGAGACAGGTGAGGTGGCTTTTGGGGATTAAACTTCAAACTGAAAGGATGCTACAGGCATAAAAGCACCCAGCAGGGTGCACAGGCTGTGTCCCGCCGCGGCTCAGTCAATGCAACACTAATCCTTTGTTCTTGGGGCTTTCCCGGTGTAAAACCAGGATCTGCCAAATCTGATCGCTGCCATTGCAGCACAAACCTCTCCTGGTGGTTCTTGTACCTCTCAAACTAGTTCGGCAGGGAAATCAAAACAACCCAAGCCATTGCTACAGCCACATCCAAAGGAAAACCTCCCTGCGGCAGCCCTCAATGCTGAAGAGTAGGAGCTGTCACCCACAGGTGACAAATACCACAGCATCCTCACCTGAGACAGTGCAAAGATGCTGCTGCTCCAGGGCTGCAGTTCCTCTGGAAACACCTTTCACCTTTGCATCCCAATTACCTTTTCCCTAACTGTGTCCCCAGTAAAACCCACACCACTCCCAACCTGCACTTGGCTAAACTGCTCCACCAGCTTCGCTGCCTCCCAAAGCGCAGCCCTTGGGAAAGCCAAACTCTGCTGGAATCCTGAAACTAAAGAGAAGAGGGTAACTTTGTCTTCTTTGCCTCATCTGTTCAGGCAGGGGGAAAATGCTTTAGAAGAAAAAGAAAGGAAATCAATGAAACTTTTGCAGAAGCACCGTGTGGTGAGTAAGAAAAATCCCCTTTTACAGATGGGAAATAGCAGCAGAGAGAGGCTGGAGGGATGGTAAGCTGGAGGCAGTGCTCCTGCTCACAGGCCAAATTTGCATGCACACAGTGTGGTACAAGCTAAAGGAGACAAAATACAGCTTCCTGTGAGTCACCCAAATCCAGGTGGGTGCCAGGCAGAAATTACACCCCCTCCCGAGCCCCCTGAACCATCTCTCAAGCCAAAATAACTGGTGTCATCCAAGCGGGGACAGCAGGACCTGGGGCTGTGCTTGCATGAGCTGGATGGCAGCAAGTTGGTGACGGGTCTGGAGAACAGGACTTGTAAGGGAACTGGGGTTGTTCATCCTGCAGAAAAGAAGGCTGAGGAGGAACCTCCTCATTCTCTACAACTACCTGAAAAGAGGTTGGAACCAGGTGAGGGTCGCTCTCTTCTCACAAGTCACAAGCTACAGGACAAGAGGAAAGAGGCTCAAGGTGCACCAGGGGAGGTTCTGGTAGGACATTAGGAACAGTTTCTATATGCCAAAAGGGTTGTCGAGTCCTGGAACAGACTGCCCAGGGCAGTGGTGGAGTCCCCATCCCTGGAGGGGTTTCAGAGGCAAGCAGAAGTGGTGCTGAGGGCCATGGTGTGGTGGTGACCTGGCAGCACTGGGTTAACAGCTGGAATTGATGATCTGAAAGGTCTCTTCCAACCAAACAATCACAGAATCACAGAATTAACCAGGCTGGAAAACACTTCCAAGATCACTGAGTCCAACCTATCACCTAACACCTTCTAATTAACTAAGCCATGGCACTAAGTGCCTCATATGGCTTCCTTTTAAACACCCCCAGGGATGGTGACTCCACCACCTCCCCGAGCAGCCCATTCCAATGCCAATCACTCTTGCTGTGAAGAACTTCTTCCTAACATCCAGCCTGAACCTGCCCTGGGGCAGTCTGAGGCTGTGTCCTCTTGTTTCTGCCACTGGATGCCTGGGAGAAGAGCCCAACCCCACCTGGCTACAACCTCCTTTCAGATAGTTGTAGAGAGCAATGAGGTCTGCCCTGAGCCTCCTCTTCTGCAGGCTGCACACCCCCGGCTCCCTCAGCCTCTCCTCACAGGGCTGTGCTCCAGGCCCCTCACCAGCCTTGCTGCCCTTCTCTGGACACATTTCTGCTGCTTCCCATGAAAATATCACTTGTGGAGCTATGGATCTTACAGAATCAACTGCTCTGAGTAGCACTCTCACAGCAGGTCCAGGACTCTTGCACTTGCTGCAGATCCCCATCTCATGGGGGATCACAAACCTCCTTGCAGCTCCATGGGCAGATGCTTGGAGCGGGGGGAGCAGGGTGGGTACCTTGCTCTGACCTCATCCAACCCCAAATGCTCCTCCAGGTTTCCAAAGGCCAACAAAAGGCCAAAAGAGAAAAGATGCAGGAACAGAAATAGCTGTGCTTTTTCTTTTCTCTGCCCTTCATCTACAGATAGAGCTGTGTGGGACTAAGATGATAAGAGGACAAGAAAAACCTCTCAAGGGACCAGTGACCCCAATGCCACTGTGCCTGCCCTGGGGAGGAGCCCACACTTCCCCAGTGCAGGTTCCCTGTAATCTCTGTGTGTCAAAAAGCTCCACATTGCAATAGTTTCAATGAGAACTTTGACCTCCATTTTCAAGAAAGAGAAAAATTGTGGTTTTGTCCCATACCTTAGGTGCTTCAGGTGTTTGACACACTGGTAGCACCCCATCACAGCCTTCAAGGTTGGTGTTTCAAAGGAAAGAGAAGCCATTGAGGTGTTTTTTCTTGTTTTTTTATGACAATTCAGCTGCATTGAGTCAATTTTGTTTTTAAGAAAAAGGGTCAATTTTGCAAAAAACAACTGCCCTATTGAACCTGCCCATGCCTGCCTCTGTAAACAACCCCCAGCCACAACCAGTTTTGCCACCAGGGTCTTGGCTGAGATGCCAGTGGAGTGACAACCTCCCTGGAGCAGCTCTTAGCCAGGATCAATCTCATCACAGCATCAGAATAGCCTGGGGTGGTTTCAAAGCCTTAAATATTTCATTTATTACCAGCATTAATCCTCATTTTAATGAGCCAAACTGCACCCAGTTTCCATCAGCCTGATCTTATCTCCCCCCACTTGAGTGTTTCATGTTAAAATCAGGTCACTTGCATTAAAATTTTGTTTCCTTTTAAAATCCAGTGTGCCTTACAGCATCTGTCTGGGATGTCTAAATATTTGCAGTCAGAGGAGCTCAGCCCTGAGGAGAAGACAACAACTCGGTGGGGGATTACTTGGCATGCATTTGCCTTCATTTCTGCCCATTTCAAGCCACAGTCTCCCTGCAGAGAGGGCTTCTGATGGGCAGGAGAACCAGCCACCATTAAAAGTAATGATTGTTCTGATAGGAAATGAGGCAGAAACTTGGGGCATGGATTACACAAGCATTGGGGCTCCCCCTGTAGCCAGGTATGGCCAGCTGAGGAGGGATGACAACCACACCACCGTCCACAGTCATGTCAATAATGGTGAAGCAGATGGGATCACAGAGTCTCAGAAGGGTTGGAAGGGACCCTCAAAGCTCACCTTGTCCTACTTTCCCTGATGAGCAAGGGACAAGGGTGGTATTGGAGAGAAACTGTGACCCAGCCCAGGGATTGGGAAAAGGAAAGGATAAGGAAAAATCTTTGCTGCGAGGGTGCTGGAGCCCTGGGGCAGGCTACCCAGAGAGGTTGTGGAGTCTCCTATGAAGAGACTCTAGACCCACCTGGATATTGTGATCCTGGGTAAGCTGCTGCAGGTTTCCCTGCTTTAGCATGGAGGTTTGACTAAGTGATCTCTAGAGGTCTCTTCCTATCCTCACCATGCTGGGATTCTGAGACTGAGCTGAGGGCTCTCCATTGCAGCAGAGTCCTGCTGCCCATGGCCTGGGGAAGAACAGGATGAGTCACCAAGCAAAGCACCACAAACAAGCAGCAAACAGCTTCAGCACACCAGAGCAAACTTGATCCTCTGCTACTGCACCAGGAAAATCAATCCTGTCAACCTTATGGCAGCAGGAACTGACAGGAACTGAGGCACCAAGCACAAGTGGGCTGGCTCCCCTCTGCTTGCAGCCAGCATTGTCACCCCGCCAGCTGCCCAAACCCTGGCCACTCAGCAACACCAGGCCTCATGGCCTGGCAATGGGTGTGCCAGAAATTTGGTCAAGTGAAATTAAGATTAGCCTTCCCTCCTTCCCCCTCCCCACAAAATAAATAGATCAGCATCAATACCAGAAGGTGCCCTTCCTGCCTCACATAGTTAATGCTGTGTCATAAACTTGGCTCCCATTATCGATACCAATCTGACGTCGGTGTCCGTGCAAATGTCACTTGGTAGCAATAATGTCAACACCACGGTCCCCAGGGTCAATAAACAGCAATGCCAAATGTCATCCAACCAGAAAGCATTGAGCAACTGGGAAATGCTAATACAAAGGTAAAAATCAGGGATGCACATGAGGAGTGAAGTTTGTTTAGAGGAAGGGACTCATTCCGCCAGGGGCCAGAGCTCTGATGGTGTCTAGATGTGGTGCTCAAGGATACGGTGTTGTAGTGGCCCTGGGAGAGGTAGGTAATGGATGGACTTGGTGATCTTAAAGGTCTTTTCCAACAGAAACAATGCTGTGATTCTATGGCTTAGCACTAGGCTTAGTAGAGTTAGATAATGGTTGGCTGCAGGATCAAGGTCTGAGTGGACAGGGTCTTGAGCAGCTTGGTCTAGTGGAAGGTGTCTCTGCCTAGTTTTGGAACTAGATGATGCTTAAGGTCCATTCCAATCCAAATCAATCTATGGTTCTGGGATCTTAGAGGCCTTTACCAACTGAAATGATCCTATCATTCTATGATTTTGCTGCCTTCTACCACTTACCATTCACTGCCTGCTCATCCATCAGCACCCAACTGTCTGCTACAACACTCAGTTCTAGGCATGATTGTGCTGACACTGGAAGCCTCTAAAGCCTGCACCAANCTTTGTGTTTTCGTTCAGCTGGGGGAAGCTGAAGTCCTGTTCCCAAAGAGCTGAGTGCTTGTCCACCCAGAGGCTGGTGATAGATTTGCATAAGCAGCATCATCCATCACAGGCAGATAAAGCTCACGTATCTGAGCACTGCAATGTGATAGATTGAACTGCTCAGCTAGGAGAGTGCACTACTGGGAGAGCAAAGAGGGGTTTGGTTTTTTTTTCTGACTGCATTAAAAAAAAAAATGGGGGAGGAGGGGGGAAATAAAACAAAATCCCCAATCAAACACTTCATGTCATCCTTGGATCCATGGCACGTTCTTCTGATGAATAGAGGCAATTATTTTTCAGAAGGATTTAAGCAGCTTTGATTTGAGGGGCAGTTTAGATTGGCACTTAAACAAGCTCAAATTTAAACCAAGCTGCAGTATCAGCTACTGATTTGCTACTNCCTGTTCCCAAAGAGCTGAGTGCTTGTCCACCCAGAGGCTGGTGATAGATTTGCATAAGCAGCATCATCCATCACAGGCAGATAAAGCTCACGTATCTCAGCACTGCAATGTGATAGATTGAACTGCTCAGGTAGGAGAGTGCACTACTGGGAGAGCAAAGAGGGGTTTGGTTTTTTTTTCTGACTGCATTAAAAAAAAAAATGGGGGAGGAGTGTGGAAATAAAACAAAATCCCCAATCAAACACTTCATGTCATCCTTGGATCCATGGCACGTTCTTCTGATGAATAGAGGCAATTATTTTTCAGAAGGATTTAAGCAGCTTTGATTTGAGGGGCAGTTTAGATTGGCACTTAAACAAGCTCAAATTTAAACCAAGCTGCAGTATCAGCTACTGATTTGCTACTTGCTGCCTTAAATAACTCCCTGCCTCACATTTGCCATGTGGTGTCTCACCCGAATTACAGTCACCTCAGGAGGCAAAGGACCTCAATGACAGAGTGACCCTCTCTGTCACTGCAGGTGCTCTGGGCTGAGACAGGTGATGGGGATGCCATGCAGCAGCACAAGGGGACAGTGTGATGCCAGAGGAGACCAATGGCAGCATCCCAGTGCAGGAGGCTGCTGGTCGTGGCAGTGGTGTGGCTCAAGGTGACTTGGGAGTCAACCTTCCTCTTCCACCCTTCTCATCCTCTCCAAAACCTTCATATCACTACAGTGGAGTTTATGTTGTGTGGTTTGGTTTCCCTGACAAATTTGAGCTTGGCTGTGTGCCTCGGTGCTCTCTCTTTGCTTTGCTGTCCTGGATTACCTGATGAGTGCTAGAGGATACAACACATTGTGTTGGCACCTAACCAAGCTTGAAGGAACCTCAGAGAAATAACAGAGCAGCTGAAACCTGCACCTTTGCCCCATCTGGGAGGTGAAGCTGAGCTGCTGCTTCCTGGGGAGGCCAAGCAGCTCAAAAGCCTTTTGGAAGGTCCCTTCTGCATAGCACCCTAAGAACCTTCAGCCAGAAACACCACAATACTGCTGAGAAAAAGACTGCTAGGGAGCTGCTGGTCTGGAGCAAACCCAACTGGAAGAGCAGCCTGAGGGCCTGTTCCCAGTGAACAAGCCACATTTGTCCCTGCTGCAGGTTTGGATGCATGGGCAAACATTTTCTATTGACTCCAAAGGGCTGCCTCAGTCCTTCCAGCTCTCCCCTGGGGCTGGCACAGGGGGACACATGTTTTTGGATGGTTGAATTCATCTGAGAGCTGTGACACATCATCTGGTCTCCCTGTGGTTTAACCATTCTGAAGCAAAGAGAAATACATTCCCCATCCCACTCTCACAAAGATGTGCTTTGTGGCTTTTCTACCCTGGGATTTACCAGCCTTGCTGCTGTGGTATTGCAGAGCCTCATGGTCTGTAATGGTTTCTTTACATGAGTAATGCATTTACATGCATCTCACCCCAAATGCTCTTTCAGCCTCTCGATGTGCTTTTCCTCCCTGGCACCACTCTCCAGTTTTTATTCCCTTTTATCTGAGCCTTGCTCTGTGCTGGGATGACAAATGCAGCCCTTAATGCCAAAGGAAATGAGGCACATTTCAGCTGCAGCACTTTGGAAGGAACAACTCATCCCAGATGCACCTAACCCAAATGATATGGAAATGATCCCAACTCTCTTTCCGGGATCCTAGAGGATCCATGGGGACCATCTAGAGAATTCACAGGGACAAAGTCACACATTGCAGGAGCAGCAGCATGGTCCTGGCTGCTTTGTGCATTGCAGGGCCCTGTGTTTCAGCACAGCTTGTTGGAGCTGAACCTGGAGCTTTGGCAGGTTTGGAATGGACGAACAGTATGGTGTGTAAGGAGTGGGGTGGGCTTAGAACAAACTTCTGGTGACCCTGGAGAGGTTGGACAAAATGATCTCCAGGTCATTTCCAACCCCTACCATCCTGGGACTCTTAAGGTTATGGGATATAGACCATCCACTTCCAGATCTGGATCCTCCAGTCCTGGTACCTCCAGCTACACAACCACATCAACCACAAATCCATTTAGTAGCTAAGTCACCACAAACAGTCTATAGATGCCCCTAGTCCTCTGCTCTGCAGTCCACTCAAGCTATTTCACTGCCAGCATTGTGACAGGGCTTACTGATCATACAAATGTTTTGACTGGAAAAGACCTCTAGGATCATGGAGTCCTGACTCCACCATGGCCATGACACCATGTTCCATGGGGCCACATCCACACATCTCTTGGACATCTCCAGGGATGGTGACTCCACCACGTCCCTAAGCAGCCTGTTTCTAGTCGTCTCCAAGCTCAACTTATCAGTAGCTCTCTTCTGATCACCTATCACAAAAGAGATGGAAGAAGGTGACAGGAAGAAATGACAGAATCAGAGAAAATTATTCTGGTCCATGGTGATGTACACATTGCATCACCTGTGACAAAAACAACATGCAAGCACCTGGTTATCATTAGCTTCATGGTAGTACCCAGATCCCTCTAGATGGGACCCATACAGAGGTCCCAGGGCTGGCTCTAATTGGGGTCAGACCTATTTGCTGCTCCACGGGAGGTGCCTAAAACCACTGAATGCTGCAGGAACAAGTGGCTGCCCTTCACCAGGTCATGCTGAACCCTGGCTTGGATCATGCAATTGCTCTGACGTCAAAACTGGGGAGCCACAGCAGCTGGGTTGGAAATACCAAGCCCTTTTTTCCTTGCAGAAGTAGTCTGCTCACGTAAGAGAATCTGTAAGTTAGGAGATGACTTCCAGGCAACCACTGCAAAAGTTTTATCTGCTCCAAAGATGACCCAGTCTACAGCATAATAAACCCCACAGAGCATTTAAACCCAACCTCTGCTAGAGATCAAGACTGGCTGCTGTAAACCCAACCTCTGCTAGAGATCAAGACTGGCTGCTGTAAACCCAACCTCTGCTAGAGATCAAGACTGGCTGCTGTAAACCCAACCTCTGCTAGAGATCAAGACTGGCTGCTGTAAACCCAACCTCTGCTAGAGATCAAGACTGGCTGCTGTAAACCCAACCTCTGCTAGAGATCAAGACTGGCTGCTGTAAACCCAACCTCTGCTAGAGATCAAGACTGGCTGCTGTAAACCCAACCTCTGCTAGAGATCAAGACTGGCTGCTGTAAACCCAACCTCTGCTAGAGATCAAGACTGGCTGCTGTAAACCCAACCTCTGCTAGAGATCAAGACTGGCTGCTGTAAACCCAACCTTTGCATGGGATCAAGACTGGCTGCTTCAACACCGTCCTGCTGAGACTAGGACTTACTGCTCCATGTCTGTCAGATGGACCATGCTAGAATAAAACATGGAAAATGGCAGTTGTGCCCAAGTGCAAAGTCCAACAAGCCACATCCTGGGAGTCTCAACCCAGCTCCTTGTCCACAATCCTTCAGGTGCTTGTTCCCAGCCAGCCAGGGACAGAAACCTCACAGTAGCGACCGCAGGACAACAGTGAGGGTCCGGCCAGCGGCTCTGGGATGAGGATGCTGCTGCAATGGGAGGGAGCAAAGGTCCTTGGAAGTAGCTTTTGCAGCCATCTGCAACCAGCTGTGATCCTAACAGCTGTTCTAGCTGACCATGCCAGCACGGTCAGGCTCTTGCAAGCCAGGAAAAGCCCCTAACAGCCTTCATTTTTCTTTCTGCTTGCCTCTGCTCTGGCTTCTGCCTCCAACTGGAACATTATCAAGATAAATAAACAATGGATCTCAAGATAGAACCGAGAGAAGAAAGCAGAAGTGCTGACCATCCCTTTCCAACTGGAGTGACCCTGAGCCAATGCTCAGCAAATTCCTAGGCCACACAAGATTCACACAGAGTCTCTAACCCAGACCTCCACCATCCATTTGCCTAACTGAGCTTTGATGGTGAGCAAGATTCTGCTGCAGCTTCTACTCATTTATTTTTTAGGGTTTTTTTTTAAGTTCAGTGCAAAATAATTTCTGTCTTGTGGAGTAGTTTTCCAGGATTTTTTTTTTTCTTTTCTTTTTTTAAACCCTGGCTGATGAGCAGAGCCTGGAATTGCATTTGCTAATGATGCTGCAGGGAGGAGCGTGCTGTGCCCAGTTTGGAGACCATGAGTCCTTTGCATCCCAACCCTGGCAGCACTGCTGAGCATATTCCTTATGTAGGTTTCTCATTAATGCTAATTAGGACCTGCCTTGCTAATGAAGCAACAGAATCAGGAGGGATAGATGTAAAGGGAAGGGAAAGAAGAAGCAGACACTGAGGGAATGGTGCAGGATGGGGTGAGGGAAATCTGGACACTGGCGCAGGTTGCCCGGGGAGGTTGTGGATGTCCCCTACCTGGAGGTGTTCAAGGCTGAGTTGGATGAGGCTTTGAGCACCCTGCTCTAGTGGAAAGTGTCCCTGCCTGTGTCAGGGGAGTTGGATCTAGATAATCTTTAAGGTCCCTTACAAGCCAAACCATTCTGTGATAACTGAGTAGGGCCTTCAGCTGCATCTTGAAAGGAGATGTGTTGTTGCACTGGAGCATGCCCAGGGAAGAAAACTTGAGTTGATGAAGGGTCTAGTGAACAGCTCTTGTGAGGTGCAGCTTGGGAAACTGAGGTTGTTCCACCTGAAGAAAAGGAGGCAGAGAGGAGACCTTCTGGCTCTATACAAGTCCCTGAAAGGAGGCAGGAGCCAGGTGGTGGATATCTGGTCAGGTGATAGCAGATGCTGAACAAGCCAAGTCCATCTGTCACATATTTCAGAGTTATAGGTGAGGAGGAAGCACCAAGAACCAGGGCTGTCAGGGCACCATGGAGGTGTTCACAGTACTGAGGATCAAAGTCTACATCTGAAAAGCAACTCCCCAAAAGCCCAGCTGTAGGCAAAAAGGGGTGCTTACATCTGCCCCCCTGGGTGCCTATTGCACTGAGGGCTTGATTCTCCATTCCCTTTGTCAGTCTAGCCAGCTTGCAGCAGGACAGGCTGTGGAGCCCTCAGAAGCAATGCTGCTGGAGCTGGGCTTGCCTCTCCAGTGTTATTCAGGCCTACATTGCAATCCCCAAATATCAGTGCTGGTTGAAGAGCCCTATGGACAGGCACGGGCAGGGTGCCATGCAAGACTTGGGTCAGCACAGCAATCATCTCCACCAAGGCTCTTCTTCCACCACTTTTTTTTTCATTTTAAAGCCATCATCCCAGTCAGATCCTCCCCACTAAGCACCATCAAGCACCAAGAGAAGGGAGCAAAGCCAACCAGCAGCACAGTACCCTCTAAGCTTTGCTCTGCTCCCCCTTCCCAGATGGGAACCGGTCAGGGAATGCTCCCATCCATCTCTTGCTCACTGCTGACAACTGAAATTGCTTCATATCCTCCCCAAAATGCATGGAATGAATCTGTGATCTATTTTAACACATTCAAAGGGACACTGGCAAGCAGTCTAGAACCAAAAACCAAGAGATTTTGTAAACAAACCAACCAAACAAAAGACTGTACAAAGCTGGGTATTAATAGAAAAGTTACTGAGCTGCAGTTTGACTTTGTTTTTTCTTTTCTCTCTCACAAAACAATTAAAAAAAAAAAAAACAGCTTCTTAAAACTTCCCCCTGCAGTGTTTGCAACCCAAACAAAACAGCATTATTCTGAAATGTGAGGAATGAGCTGAAGGAGAAGGAGCTGCACATGGAGAGCTGAAGAAAAGCTTCAACCTTCTTGTTCCCTGTCCCCAGGTTCTCCTACCTCAGCTCTCACAGTACGGAGAACCCCACTCCCCCCACCCCAACCATGAGTGGGCCTCCCCAGGAGGACACTCATTTTTCCAGGCAGCAGATGAGTACAGAGACCTCCTGTCCTCTGTAAAACTACCTGTACAGCCTGGCATAGATATGGGACCTCTGAATTTCAGTATCATTACTGGTCCAGCTCTGCCCCGAAGTGGTGTCACCACCACCACAGCCACATATAGAGTCACATACAGAGTTATAGAGTCACAGAACTGTTTAGGTTGGAAGAGACCTTCAAGATCAACAAGTTCAACCATTATCTAAGCACTGCCAGGTCACCACTAACCCATGTCCCTCAGCACCACATCTCCATGGCTTTGAAGCCCCTTCTGGGCTTGGGACTCCACCACTGTCCTGGGCAGCCTGTTCCAGAGCTTGACAACCCTTTTAGGGAAGAAATTTTTCCTCGTTTCCAACCTAAACATCCCCTGGTATGATTTGAGGCCTTTTGCCTCTTGCTCACTCGTTTATTCCTTGGGGGAATCAGACCAGCCCCCACCTGGCTCCAACCTTGGGAATTGTAGAGTGAGGTCTCCCTCAAGCCTCACTTCCTCCAGGCTAACCCACCCTTGCCATCCTCACTCTGCAACATCACAGAATGAAATTGTGATCACTTGAATTTTCTCCCAACCCAGGGAAGCCTCACTCCCTCCCCTTTCACCTGCCAACAGCTCCAGCTCTCTGGTGTGGTATAGGCACAGGAGAAGCTCAGAGAAACCACAAGCAAAGCTTTGCCTAGCTGGGTCCCATGCTGGAAAATGGCAAAGGAGTTGCAATTTACACTTCAAATGAGTTAATGTTCATGAAGGGCTCTTGTGTCAGTGGAGGCGGTTGCAAGAGCCACCGCAGCAAGATGCTAATTCAGCTCTGCAATCAATGGGGCCTCTCTGAGAAGTGGCTCCATAATTATGTCTGAACAGAAATGAGGTCTTTAGAGAGGTAAACAGCTGAAACCCAGCACCTCCCTCTCCAGTTATCTGGAGTAAACTGGGGACGTTGACAAATGCAGGAGGTTTCTGAGGGCTACCCATGAGCAAGTTCAGGTATGGCTGGTAGGGGAGGGCACAATGCCACTCTCCATGCTGGTTCTCACTGGCATGAAGAAGACTTGAAGGACAAGGGGATGCTCATTAAAGGGAATTTCAAATACATGGCAAGGCAAAAATGACCTGAGCTGTGCCTTGGTTGGGTCCCCAGCGCTGGCCCATGCAAGTCCTCATGAAAAGATGTGCCTGCAGGGAACAGAGTTTGGACTGGGGGAAGCAGATGTGAGGACCAGCAGCTTATCTCCTCATGCTTCAGGTCTCCAAGAGGAATTTTATTCAGCAACATCATTATTATTATTATCATCATCATTATTGTTGTTGTTGTTGCTGCTGTTGTTTGTTGTTGTTGTTAATTATATCAACATTGCTATTATTACCATTAATAATGCTATTATATATAATGTAATGTATAATTAGTATTATTATTGTTATTATTACCATTAATAATGCTATTGTATATAATGTAATGTATAATCAGTATTATTATTGTTATTACTACCATTAATAATGCTATTGTATATAATGTAATGTAGAATTAGTATTAATATTGTTATTATTACCATTAATAATACTATTGTATATAATGTAATGTAGAATTAGTATTAATATTGTTATTATTACCATTAATAATACTATTGTATATAATGTAATGTAGAATTAGTATTAATATTGTTATTATTACCNTATTGTATATAATGTAATGTATAATTAGTATTAAATTATTACCATTAATAATACTATTATATATAATGTAATGTATAATTAGCATTAATATTATTATTATTACCATTATTATATATAATGTAATGTATAATGAATAACAATGACAACAAACAACCACAAAACAACACCACCACCACAACAACAGCAGCAGCAGCAACAACAGCAACAACACCACCACAACAACAACAACAGCAGCAGCAGCAGCAGCAGCAACAACAACAACAACAGAGCAGTTAAAGCAATTTGGAAAGATCACAGCAAGCTCTGGTCTTTCCTTGAGAGATCATTACTCAACTTTTCCCTGTCTGCTCAGCACACTTTGGCATTAATGAAGCTGCTCCTCAGCACCACTTGTAGCTTTCAGAATGTTGGCAAATCACCGGGAAAAACGATCCCAGCACATGGATGTTAGCAAAGCTTTGGGGAAAACCAGGCAAAACTCAACCTGATGGATTTTTTTCAGCATGCACAGACACAAATCAGACCCACAAAGCCCATGGTGAGCTTAGAGGCATGAGGCTGAGCTCTGCAGCAGGGATGTGCCTACTGCACTGTGTCTCTCCTTGCTGCACAGAAATCAGAGGATCAGAGAATCCCAGACTGGTTTGGGTGGGAAGGGATCTTTCAAGCTCATTGAGTTCAACTGTCTGCAGTCAGCTGGGATGTCTTCAACTAGAACAGGTTGCTCAGAGCCACAAACCCGGCCTGGAATGTTTCCCAGGATGGGGCTTCTAACACCTCTCTGGGCAACCTGGGCCAGTGTCGCACCACCCCTAGCCAGAGCAAGGTGAAGGCTGCTGAGAGCCAAAGCAAACTGGGCTTTGAATTTTGATAGAAACCATCCGAATTTGACCCAGTTCCTTCTTGGGTTTGCCTCCTGAGAGCCCTGCAGGAAGAGGCTTTTTGCTCAGAGCCCTGATGGACATTCTATCATTGAGCAGCAAGAGTGTCAGACAGTGTTTAGGGTTTAGTACTTGGTGAAGCAGGCCTGTAGTGTCAACCAGCAAGTCTAATGCCTCACCACTCCTTCAGCAAAGAAATGGTTCCTGTTAATATTCTGTGCAACAGACACCTTGTAGGTCTTGGTCCCCACCATAACCTGATGTATCCTGACTGATGGAGACAATCCCTCTCCCCAGGGGCAGAGCAGCATGGCTTGGTGTTGAGAGCTGTCATTTTGGGGATTGTTCCTCTCTTCATCTCCTGGCTGTGCTGGATAATCGGCGCTTTGCTGCGGTGACAGTGAAATTTGTCAGCCGTGCTGAATGGCCAAACAACTTCTCCCGAAAGAAAGAATATTTTGCAGTCTCCAGATTCTGCATTGAGCAAAAATAACTCTCAATTCCCCTCCCAATTAGTCAAACATCACAAAGAGCTGAAATGTGCATCTAATTGTGACTTTCTTGCCTCAAATTATCTCTGAGAAAGCAGCTCAGTCTCTGCCGGTCCCTTGTTACTGCTGGGCACTGGAATGGGGCTGGTCCCTGCAGGAGGGCAACCAGGATGGGGTCAATGGGGTAGGCAGTTCTGGGGGTGCTGAAGGGGAAGGAAAAAGGGGTTGGGGAAAAAAAGAGAGGGAAAGAGCTTGTGAAGGCAAGGGAAGGGAAAGATTAGGTTTGGGTGAAAGGAACTGGAGTAGATGTGGGGTGCAGATGTGCACAGCTCACTTCAGGAAGGGCAAGGATGGAATTCAGAAGATGCTCTAAGGCATGTGGAGAAATTTAACTTCAAACAACCAAGAAGAAAAAGAAATTCACTTGTGGGCAAGAATTCATTGCAGAATCCCAGCACAGTGGGAGTTGAAAAGGACCTCTGGAGATCAGCTGGTCTAACCCCCTGCTAAAGTAGGGGAAACCACAGCAGGTTGCCCAGGTCTCAATGTCCATGTGGCTTTGGAATCTCTCCAGAGAAGGAAACTCCAAAACCTCTCTGGGCAGCCTGCTCCAGAGCTCCAGCACCTTCACAGCAAAGAAATTTCTCCTCCTGTTCAACTGGAACCTCTTGGGTTCCAGTTTGTATCCATTACCCCTTGTCCTGTCCCTGAGCACCACTGAAAACCCTCACAGCAAAGAAGTTTCTCCTCCATTCATCTGGAACCTCTTGGGTTCCAGTTTGAGTCCATTACCCCTTGTCCTGCCCCTGGACACCATTGAAAATCCTCACAGCAAAGAATTTTCTCCTCCCATTCATCTGGAACCTCTTGGGTTCCAGTTTGTGTCCATTACCCCTTGTCCTGTCCCTGGGCACCACTGAAAACCATCTGGCCCCATCCACTTGCCCCCTACCCTTTAGCTCTTGATCAGCACTGAGAAAATCCTCTTGCAACAGGCTGAAGTTTGGGAATTGTGCTTTTCAAACAAACTGCTGGAAATTATTTAACCAAAGAATTGATGGGGAAAGTGTCTAATAATGCCCATCACAGAGAGGCACCACACAGCCTCCACACATCCTCCTTGGTGGCACTGAGCCAGGCGGAGGAGGTGACACCCACGCTGGCTCCTGGGCAGCCCTACAGCAGCACTTGCTCTTATTCTCTCTGGCTGTCATCTCTCCTTTTTCCTCCCTGGGTGATGAATAATGAGAATAAAAGTGAGAAGGAAAGCAGTATGACAGTCAATTAGTGCCTGTGTGATTAACCACCCAAGAGCAGCCCCTGCTCAGAACAACACTTGATGCTCCTTTTAAGCAAAACCATCCTGCTGGATCCCACCGTGGATGTTTAAGCAGGAAGACAAAGTATCTGCTGATTTATTTTCTTGTTTTCTTATATAATCACAGCTTCCTAAATGTTAATGACTCCACACCACACAACTGCCAGCAGTGTTTGCAGACAAGCTTTGCTGCTGGGTGTAGGCACGCCCGTCGGAGCTCGCTGGCGGAGGTGTTGGTGTGTTGGGGGAAGGAGCAAATTGCTCTGCATGGGGATCTCCACTTGAGGAAAGGAGCCCACGGTGCTTTGCAGATGAAGGCAAGAAGCTGAGCAGCTCAGCACTAGAGATGTTTAGCATGAGGTGACAAAGCTGGGACAAAATGCCTCAGGATCCAGGCCAGAGCTGGAATTGAGGGCTAGGGGCTGAGTCCTGCACCAGCACTGGAAGGTCCTTGCGGAGCAGAGCCACAAAGATGCTGAAGGGAGTGGAGCATCTCCCTTATGAGGAATGGCTGAGGGAGCTGGGTCTTTTTAGCTTGGAGGAGAGGAGACTGAGGGGTGACCTCATTCACGTTTATAAACCCATGGAATGAGTTTCCCAGGGAGGTGGTTGTAGCCCCATCCCTGGAGGTGTTTAAGGTCAGGCTGGATGAGGCTCTGGACAGCCTGATCTAGGGTGAGGTCTCCCTGCCATGGGAGGGAACTAGGTTGGAACTAGATGATCCTTGTGGTCCCTTCCAGCCATGATTGATTCTATGATTCTATAAAGATGTGTCAGGACAGAGCCAGACTCGTCTCAGTGATGTCCAATGACAGGACAAAGGGCAATGTGTGCAAGCTGGAACAGAGGAAGTTCCACAGGAACATAAGGCAAAATTTTTTCACTGTGAGTGTGACAGAGCCCTGGAGCAGGCTGGCCAGAGAGGTTGTGGAGTCTCCTTTTCTGGAGATACCCAAAGCCCACTTGGATGTGTTCCTGTGTGACCTACTCTAGATGGTCCTGCTCTGCCAGAGAGGCTGGACTCAATGATCTTTCAAGGTCCCTTCCAACCCCTAGCATTCTGTGATTCTAGCCTGGACCAAGACACTGAAATTGATGTCAAGCCACCAGCACAACAGACAAAATGAACACCAGGAACACGACAAAATCCTCTCTACAGAGAGAGGTAAGAGCTCCAAGGACAAATCCTTACCCAGTATCCCATTAAAAGTTTTGTTATTCATGATTAGCACATCAGGAAGAGCAGAACACCTAAAGCAAAGGGCCAGCAATAGTTGCACACATTGTGTTTTGCTTTCTTCATCTCTACATGCAGGGAGATGCAAACAACCTCTTCTGTTCAAAAGTGCTTTGAGCTCAATAAAGCCTAAACATCCTCTTTGCTTAAACTTCAGCAAATTGCCCCCAAAAGTCCTGACCTTCCCCTTTGTCTCACTGAAATTCACCAGTCTGGGACCAGACCATCAAAGTCAGCCCCTTTCTACTCCCTGGATTTGTCCAAATATGTGATAAAATCACACTGCAATGAACCATGACCATAGAGTCACTTTGGCTGGAAAAGACCTTTCCAACAACTCATCCAGCACTGCCAAGTCAGCACTAAGCCCTGTCCCTCAGCACCATATCTACAAGGCCTTTCAATCCCTCCAGGGATGGTGACTCTTCCTTGAGCCTCCTTTTCTCCTGGCTGAACAAGCCCAGCTCCCTCAGCCACTCCTCACAAGACCTGAGCTCTAGAGCCATCTCCAGCTTTGTGGCCCTTCTCTGGACCTCCTTCCACACACCTCCCCCAGGACTAAGTGCTACTAGAATGAGAAACCTCATTTTGGGCTTAGACCAGGGTTTCAAACAATGTGTGATGCCCTCTTCTAACATTTGGGTAGCAAGACAACCTGTCTTCATTGCAATAGCTTTCTCCAAGCCCTTCTCCAGTTAGGAAGTCTCAGTGATTCTCTTTGCATTTAGAGATTTGGTTTTCAGACAGAGAAACAACCATGCCACACCTGATCACAGAATCTAAGAATCATTCTGGTCAGAAAAGATCAGGTCCAACCATTAACCCTACTCTACCAATTCACCACTAAACCATATCACTGAGCTCCACACCTAAACGACCTTTACACACCTCCAGGGATGGTGACTCCACCACCTTTCTGTCCCAATTCATGACCATTCTTTCACTGCAAATTTTTTTCCTAATGTCCAACCTAAACCTATCCTGGTGCAGCTTCAGGCTCTTGTTCTATCACTAATTACCTGTGAGAAGAGATCAGCACTTGCACACTCAACCATCAGGAAAACAATCAATCAATCAATCAATCAACCAATCAATCAAACCAAACCCAAGGCATTTCAACTCTGCCTGAAGGTATTTCACCTCCTTGGGGAATCCAGCCCACACAGGAGCTGCCCTTAGGATTCAGTGCAAAGCACTGGCTGAAGCTGCCTGATCCATGAGACACTTAAACACAGCTTTTCTTTTTGGTTGTTTTGGATTTTTTTTTTTAACCCTGTTTGGATATTTTAATATTTTCTTTTTTTTTCTTTTTCTTTTTTTTTCTTTTTCTTTTTTTTTCTTTTTTTTTTTTTTTTTTTTTTTTTTTTTCCTTTAGAACTGCATCTCCAAAGAAATGAAAAGTTACCTGAAGGTTTCCACCATGGCAGCATGAGATGAACAAAAGAACTGTTTGCCTTTGTCAGCCCTTGCGTTGGTGCCGCTCAGCTCAGAAGGCTCCAGCCCTGTGTGTTGCCTCCTCCAAAACCTTCTGAATGAAGGTACCACTTAGAAGTGCTTTATGAATATGTATTCAATGATTATTAGAAGCAATGACTGTGCATTCTTTAAGAGCTTGTTGTAAATCATTGTGCAATAAAACACATCAAAAATAAACTCCCAACCACTGATGCCTTAATAAGCTGCAATAAAAACACATCTCAGAGCTTGTAACGCTGCTGGGCGGAACCAGGCGCGGTTTGGAGGAGCTGATTTAAGTCTCTTCAGCACCATCAACCTCCTTGGGCAAGGCTGCATCCCATGGGGAGCCATGAGCAAGGGGATCTGCTCCTAGAATCATAGAATTGTTTTGGTTGGAAGAGACCTTTAAGTTCATCCAGTCCAACCATTAACCCAGCACTGTTAGGTCACCACTAAGCCATGTCCTTCAGCACCACATCGACTCAGCTCTGAAACCTCTCCAGGGATGGGGACTCCAGCAGAGCCCTGGGCAGCCTGCCCCAGGCCTTGACAACTCTTTCAAGGGAGAAATTACTCCTCATGCCCAACCTAAACTTCCCCTGGCGCAAATTGAAGCCATTTCCTCTTGTCCTATCACTTATTCCTTAGGAAAAGAGACTGAATCCCACCTGGCTCCAACCTCCTTCAGGGACTTGTAGAAAGCCAGAAGGTCTCCCTTTAAGCTCCTTTTCTCCAGGATAAACAATTGCAGTACCCTCAGCTGCTCTTCACCAGACCTGTTCTCCAGACTCTGCTGGCTTTGTCATCCTTCTCTGGACCTGCTACAGTGTCTCACTGTCCTTCTTGGAGTGAAGGACCCCAAACCCAACCAAATATTTGAGATGTGGCCTCACCAGTACCCTGTACAGGCAAATCATCACTGCCCTGGTCCTGCTGGCCATACTATTGTTGATATAGGTCCCATTTGTGGGTGCTCAACCCCATGGGACCTAAGGCCATGCAAGAGGTAAAGAAACCCAGAAATATTACAACGTGGACAAAGGAACTCTGCAGCATGCCAAGTGCTGGGAGAGAAAAGATTGTGCAGGGAAGGCCAAGCACCAGGCTGAGCCAGAAATTTTCTTCCAGACAGATTTTTATCAGGTGCAACTCCGAAGGTTCTGAATTTTGGTTCTGCATGATTTTCTTGGGATATCAGAGCCCTGCAGCTTGGGCAGAGGGAAATAATCAGGAACTGTCCCTGCATCCTGATGGAGCTGCAAACCCAAACCACGAGTGGACAAAGGCTCTTCCTAGTGCTCAGACTGGTTGCAGACAGCCCTGCTCTTTTCAGTCGCTTTACTCCCACGAACACTCCTGCCCTGGGAGTGAATCCTACAGCAACAGACTTTGCCTCCTTCCCAAATGAAGATTTGGGATGTATTAAGGTGCAAACAGGGTCTCTGCTCGCCCCTCTGCAAAGTGCCCTAAAGCCAAGCTTTCAGGAGCCACCCAGCTGTCACCAGATGCTGCTCCTCCATTCATCCTCTCCTTGCTTTACCAGTGACAGTAAATCATTCCACAAGATCATTTCATTATTTATTATTTTTAGCAAGCCTGAGGAGAGGTATCACTTAATTTAACTTTAAAAAATGTGCTGTGCTTCTCTTTGAGGCATCCAAAACTGTTGCTGCTGCATCACATCTCAACTCCAGCCTCTGCCTGCTGGGCACAGAGAACCTGGTCCTACCTCCAGATATTTATCTCCTGGGAAACAACAACTGGGTTTGAGCTCTTGTAATTAATGGCTGGTGCATGCCTCAGCCCTTGTTTGCTGTGAGCAGTCTGCAAATGCAGCCAGGATGAGCAGTGCTGACGATTTTGGGCTTGAACTTTTCTCCTTTTCCTGGTTTCTCACTTGGCAAAAGAAGTTCCCAGAGAAATGGCAGTTTTGGTAGCAATGACAAAATCTGGGTTGCAGAGAAATAAAAGGGAAATGGAATATTGGAGCTTCACCTGTCTGACACTGGGAATCGTGAGGTGCTTCAGTGGGAATCCTCCTTCTGACTCAAGACATTTTATCTGGGTTTCATTCTGCTGATTTTTTTTTTTCTGATTGCAAAGTAGCCTTTTGAAAGATGTGCTTCAAAATACTGAAAGCTTGTTTCAGCTGTCAGCAGATTCCAAGGGCAGAACTAAATGTTCAGAACTGGTTGGATTAAGTTTTACAGAATCACAGAATGTCAGGGGCTGGAAGGCACCTCAAAAGATTATCCAGTCCAACACCCCTGCCAGATCAGGATGACCTAGAGCAGATCACAAAGGAATGCATCCAGGTGGGTCTTGAATATCTCCAGAGAGGGAGATTCCACAACCCACCTGGGCAGCCTATTTCAGTGTTCTGTCACTCTCACAGTGGAAAAAAGTCTTCTTCTTGTTTCCATGGAACTTCCTATGCCTCAACTTCCACCCAGTGTCCCTTGTCCTGTCACTGGGCATCACCAAGCAGAGTCTGACTCCCTCCTCTGGGCACTCTCCCTTTACATATTCATAAACATGTATGAGGTCACCCCTCAGGCTCCTCCTCTCCAAGCTAAGGAGCCTCAGCTCCCTTAGGCTCTCCACATAAGAAAGATGTTCCATTCCCTTATCTTTGTGCCTCTGTGCCACAAAGTTTCCACCTGCCTTGTTTACTTGCAAGGTGAGTAAAATTAGCAACCTTTTTTCAAACTCTTATTACCCTCTCTGCAAAAAATCTCTACCAAGTCCACTTGTAGAGAATGGACAAACCCTGTGGCCACCAACATCCTGTGCTGCGCTGGTTCCTGTTTATCCCAATCACTGCTCAGAGCAAACTTCTGACCTTTTAAACTGCAGAGCACTGCAAGATGATCCCAGGAACAGTTAAGAGCTTCTAAAAAGCCTCTTGGTGTTTGTCTCCAAGGACCCTCCAATTTCCAGGCTGCCTCTGTTACTGTCTGCTGGGCACTTCAAGAGGACATCACCGATTTTTGCAGCTCCTCCGCGGACACAGGGTCAGAGCAAAGGCAGGGGGAGGCAGATCACAAGCATCATCTCTGTGCACTCAGGAAAGCCCCAGCACTGGGGTCATCTTCAATTAAATGATCTGGAGAACTGCAGCATCTTTCTTTGGCTGAGGTGAGGGAGGAGCAAGCCAAATTTTGAGCTATTTTGTAACCCTGCTTTTTTGCGACTCTCCGTTGCAAGCTCCTCAGAAAAAAAAACAAACAATCTATAAGAGCAGGAGTTGGCTGAAAGGCTGCAGGCTGCCTTCCACATGAAACAGAAACCAGCAATACCTGCAGGCTGCAGTGACTGCCTCCAAGTCATTTGGGCTGAGAGATGGACAGAAGGTTCAGCAAAGCCAAGGGAAACACAAGGGGAGGTGGCTCGCCAGAAGAGCTTTCAGAGTGCTGAGCTACTCTCCCTCCAGCATTTCTCTGAAGAGGGAATTCTGTCTTGCAGGGAGGAGCAGCCAGACAGACTTGGAACTTTGAGGGCACCTTTCCTTCCCCAAATGAATCATAGAATGGTAAGNTGAGAAGCATCATGTCTAATCTGGCCCTGATTTCTCAGTCACCTCCACCACCCAATGGAGATGCAACCCCATCACTTTTGGATCAGACCTACCATTTCTGGAGAGCCCCAGTGACCCATCACTAGAGAGCCCCAACAGCCCACCTTGGAGAGCACAGCCATTTCCATTGCCACTTGCTTTCAGAATCATAGAATAGTAAGGTTGGAAGGGACCTCAAGGATCATCAGTCCTCTGATTTATTCAGAGAGACACTATGACATTCAGTTACATGTGGGGAAGTTGGGGATGTCCCCTCCCTGGCAGTGATCAAGGCCAGGCTGGATGGGGTCTTGAGGAAGTGGAAGGGGTCCCTACCCATGGCAGGGGAGGGTGGANGGTTCCCTACCCATGGCAGGGTAGGTTGGAACTAGATTATCTTTAAGGTCCCTTCCAATCCAAAGCGTTCTATGATTCTATCATCTAGTTCCAACCCCCTGCCATAGGCAGGGACACCTCCCACTAGTACAGGTCACTCAAGGCCTCAAAGGCCTTTCTTCAAAGGAGAGATTTCTACACATGGAAATCAATCCAGAGTAGGAAAAGGCACCAAAATCATGTAAACAGCTTTCACAGCTGGAAAGAGCAGATCTGGATCCATGCTGCCATTTGCTGCTGAGAAGTACCAAGCTGGTTCTCTGTGGGCATGGAGAACCAGAAGCTGCCCAGAGCAGCCAGCTGGGACTTACAGACAAGGAGAGGCCATAAAGGAAACAGATGTTAATAGTGAAATTATTAACTAGCAATCAGCTGCACTCCAGCACAGGACCTGCATGGCACTGAAGCTTCATATGGTCCCTCTGTCACTTAAAAAAATCTCTTGTCAAGTATTACAACACAAAACTTACCCTGCTTACTATCATGGAATCGTTTTGGTTGGAAGAGACCTTCAATATCAACAAGTTCAACCATTATTTAAGCACTGCCAGCTCACCACTGAACCATGTCCCTCAGCACCATAGCTACATAGCTTTGAAATTCCTCCAGGGATGACAACTCCAGCACTGCTCTGGGCAGCCTGCTCCAGGCCATGACAGCCCTTCCAAGGGAACAAATTGTTCCTCATGTCCAACCTAAACCTCCTTTGGTGCAACTTAAGGCTGTTTCCTCTTGTCCTGTCACTTGTTCCTTGTGAGAAGAGACCAATCCCCACCTGGCTCCAGCCTCCTTTCATGAAGCCAAAGAGGCTCTCCCTCGAGCCTCCTCCAGACACAACAATCCCAGTTCTCTCACCTTTGGAATCTTTGAAACATTCCCATTTTGGGGGTTTGCATCCAAGCACACAACCTGACCCTGCTGTCCAAGAGGCAGGTGTTTGCCTTGTGTGGTGCCAGCAAGCTGATGCAGGCATGAATCAGATCTCCCAGTTCTCTGGAACACAGGACAGCAGGAAGCTGGAAGTGATGCCTGGGAAGGCTGATGGAGGAGCATCCATCTCACCTCCATTCATGGCACAGCTCATCAGTCCTGTGGAGCAGCAAAAGCAGAACTGCCTCCAAATCTGTATTAGCCCATGTTAATGTGGCATCCCTGGACAGCAGCACAGAACAGCTCAATCAAAGTGTCAGGATATGAGTGAAATTAGGATTTGATGAAATTGCCTTTACAGCAGAGCAGTGACAGCAAGGGCATGGGCATGTGCATTCTCCTCTCATCTCTTATGCCTCACTGGAGCAGTCCCAGATAGATTTCCTGAAGGTTCCAGGAGCTGAGCACTAACAGTATATCTTACTTCTATAAGGACACACTGATGGCACTTCTAGAGTTACTTAGGAGATACCCACTGTCAGTTAAATATCTACCTACACTCCTGGAAACCTTGGAGAGTAAAAAGAGAAGAGAACAGAAGAAGAACAAACTGCTCAAATCTTTGATCTCAAAAGAGCTATGGTCCTAACCCTGAAAATCATGCTGACCTCTTATCCTCACCATGATGATGCTGGTTTTCATCAGCAACATCATCAACCAAAAAAACCCTGATGAGGGGCTGCTAAGAGGTTGTGGCTGCAGCATGGAAGATGCATCTTGGCTTGTGAGACATTGCTGAGACATCTGCTGCCCTCTGTCCATGTGTCTGAAACCTCAGTGACCAGGCCAAGTCCTCCATTGCTCTCATTGACAGCCTCAAGATCAATTTGCCAACAGAGAATCATAGAATTGTTTTGGTTAGAAGAGACCTTTCAGATCATCAAATCCAACTGTTAAATCCAGCACTGCCAGGCCACCAGTAAACACAGCTCCTCAGCACCTTTGCAATCCCTCCAGGAATGAGGAATCCACCACTGCCCTGGGCAGCCTGTCCCAGGGCTTGACAACCATTCTGGGGAAGAAAATATTCCTTATGTTCAACCTAAACCTCCTTTGGTGCAACTGAAGTTAATTTCTTCTTGTCCTCTCGCTGACACCCAGCTCACTTAGCCTCTTCTCAGGGAGTTGTACAGAGCCAGGTCTCCCTCAGCCTCCTCTTCTCCAGACTACACAACCCCAGTTCCCTCAGCTGCACCTCACAAGACTTGTGCTCCAAACCCTTCCCCAGCTTCCTTGCCCTCCTCTGGACACACTCCAGCCCCTCAACGTCCTTTTTGGAATGAGATGCCCAAAACTGACCCCGGCATTTGAGACTCAGGGTTTAGCTGTGCACATCAAACCCTGAGTTTTGCAGCTCACACTTTGCAGGCACAAAGCAGAGAAAGCTGCTGAGATGCACACGTGGCCCAGAGCCCTTCACTGTCACCACAAATCCTTTTTGAAATATTAATATTAATAATTAACCGCGTTCCTCTGCATTATCTCTTCTTCAATGCAACTTCCTTGGCTCGCAGATTTGAAAGGGAATGTGAGTGGCATAAAATGTTAATACTTGGGGACAACATCTAAGTCAATAGATAAAAGCATCCCACCCCTTCCTTTATCCATCTCATGATTTATTCTGTTTTGACGTTTCTCTCTCTGGTTGTTTTGCAACGACAAAGTTGCACAAAACACAGGAACAAGTCCACTTTGAGTCATGACTAAACAGTCCCCTTGAAGGATTGAAAATAAGGGAAAAAGCAGATTTTTTTTTTTCCCTCCCCCCACCAAATGAAGCCAGTATATTAAATTTGAGATGAAGGCCATGGTGGAGAATCATAGAATGGTAAGGTTGGAAGGGACCTCAAGGATCATCTAGTGCCAACCCCCTGCCATAGGCAGGGACACCTCCCACTGTACAGGTCACTCAAGGCCTCCTCCAACCTGGCCTTGATCCCCTCCAGGGAGGGAGCAGCCACAACCTCCCTGGGCAACCTGTGCCAGTGCCTCACTACCCTCACTGTAAAGAACTTCCTCCTAACATCCAGTCTAAATCTTCCCTCTGCCAGTTTTTTTTTTTTTTATCAGCACCATCACCAGAAGGGAATGGCTTTGGTCTCCTCCTGGCCAAAGCTCTTTCATCTGCCCTTTGCATTGCTCTCAGCTGTTTGCTTTTCTGTTTGCTTCGTCTCCCCAGCTGGAGACAGAGGTTGAACTGAAAAATATTTGCATTCCAGTCCAGAGTCATTGCAAAGGCCTCCAGAATGCTCCCTCCTCAGACATGAAAAGTCTTCCTGTTTAAGATCTGATCGATTGCAGAAAACCCAAAGCAAGCCCTGAAAGCCACTTGCCTGCAGTGCAGTGTCTCACAGATGGGGTATGAAGAAAAGAACATTGAACCCTGAAGTCTATGGCACTGGGTGAAGCAATCCCATCTGCTGCCCTTGGGGTATATCTACTCTCAGAATCCCAGAATCTCAGCATGGTGGAGGGTGGAAGGCACCTCTGGAGATCATCCAGTCCAGCCCCTCTGCTAAAGCAGGGCACTCACAGCTGCTTGCCCAGGATCACAATGACCAGATGGGTTTAGAATCTCTCCAGACAAGGAGACTCCACAACCTCGCTGAGCAGCCTGCTTCAGGTCTCCAGTACCATCACACCAAAGAATTTTCAGATGGAACCTCCTGGGTTCCAGTTTGTGCCCTTTGCTCCTTGTTCTGTCCCTGGGCACCACTGACAAGTGTCTGGCCACATCCTCTTGCCCCCAACTCTTTGCTCTTGCTGAGCATCGATCAGATCCCCTCTGGGGCTGCTCTTCTCCAGGCTCAACAGCCCCAGGTCTCTCAGCCTTTGCTCCTCACAGAGCTGCTCCAGGCCCCTCAGCATCTTTGTAGCCTCCTTTGGTCTCTCCCCAGTAGTTCCCTGTCTCTCTTGAACCCACAACTGGGCACATTACTCCTGCTGTAGCCCCACCCTTGGCGTTTCTTTGATTCAAGTGGGATTGTGCCATCCCACAAAGAGAGGAAAGCCAGAGCCTGGTACCCTGTCAAGGAATCCCAAGAACATCTCCAGGGGAGCTCTGTTTTTCCTTCGTTTGCAAGAAGCTGGTGCCTCCTGAGCAGTTTTGCTAAAAATACTGGGAGTGTTTTGACATGGAGCAGTGCTGGAATTAGACCCCATGCGCAGCGCAAGGAGGGAAGCATATGCTGCGCTCTGCTTGAAGGTCTCCTCCAAAATCTGGGCTGGCAGGTTGGGGGTGGAGAACATGCTTCCAAGCAGCATTTTGCAAACTTCTGGGGAGGTTATTGGCAATAGAATGTGGTAATTCTGGAAATGTCTTAGCAATTAAAAGTGACTAACTACAAGAGGAGGATTTCCCCCTGCCACCTCCGTCGGGTTTTCATAGAATCATAGAATGGTAAGGTTGGAAGGGACCTCAAGGATCATCTAGTGCCAACCCCCTGCCATAGGCAGGGANGGGATAGTTTTACCCACGTGCCACCTCCCTCTGCCTGCATGGTGCCCTGTGTCCCAGCACACACAACACACCATGTCCCTACATGCTTGTACCAGCAAGCTCCTGCTTAACTGCTCCTGACAATCTACCGATCACTACCTAATCACAGAGTCACAGAAGTACTTTGCTTGGAAGAGATCTTTCAGATCACCCAGCCCAACCCTTAAGCCAGCACTGCTAGGTCACCACTAAACCATGTCCCTCAGCAACACATCTACACAGCTTTGAAACCACTCCAGGGATGGGGATTGCAACACTGTTCTGGGCAGCCTGTTTCAGTGCTTGACAGCCCTTCCAGGAGAAGAAATTGTTCCTCGTGCCCAACCTAAATCTCCCCTGGTACAACTTGAGGCCATCTGCCTCTTGTCCTATCACTTGCTCCTTGTGAGAAGAGACCAATGCCCACCTGGCTCCAACCTCCTTTCAGGGAGTTGTAGAGAACCAGAAGGTCTCCTCTGAGTCTCCTTTTCTCCAGGCTGAACAAACCCAGTTTCCTGAACTGCTCCTCAGCAGATCTGTTCTCCAGAGCCTTCACCAGCTTCTTTGCCCTACTTTGGACATGGTCCAGCACCTTAATGTCCTTCTGCTGCAAAGGGCAGCCAATGCCCTAGGAGCAGGAGGGGATGCACTGCCTCTGCAGAAGGGCATCTCAGCTGAAAATTTGCAAATATTACTACAGTCTGGCACTCAGCCTTTGGAATTTCCTTGTCATTGTGGGATGAGGGTCTCAAGGCAGCACATGGAAGAGGAAATAACAACACTGCAGCCTCCCTGGTCTCACCAGTCCTAAGATTTGGGAAGGAAAAAAGAGCAGAAGTTGTGCTTCCGTTAGGGACCCAAGTGGGAAGAAGAGGAGGAGACAGAGAGAAGGGGACTTTGATTTCTCCAGCATTTTATCTAACTTGAAGGTTACAGACTGACAGCTCCAAATGAGGAATTGCCAAATGTTGGCCTCCTCGTTGTCAGAGCCTAAGGAAGTGTGACAGAAGTAGTGGGTGTGAATGTTAATGTTTTATTTTGCCTGATCTTGGGAACGTTTCCCTCGTTTGCATTTGAAGCTCCTTAGCAAATTATTCTGACTTCACTCTTTTCTTTTTTCCTTTTTTTTTTTCTTCTTTCTTTTTTTTTTTTTTTTTTCTTTCTTACCTTTAAAGAACAACATCTGGAATGTTCAACAATTGCTCTGAGTTTTACACACCTCTAAAGGACAGGAATGGAGAAAGAAGAGTCTTGCTGTCCAACCTAAACATCAGTAGCCATCCTTGTGTCCTGAGAGCTGCTGTCATAGATTCATAGAATAGTTTGGGTTGGAAAAGACCTTAAAAGATCACCTAGTTCCAACTCCTCTGCCATGGGCAGGTCCATCTTCCACTAGCCCAGGTCACTCAAGGCCTCGTCCAACCTGGCTTTGAACACCTTCAGGGAGGGGGCATCCACAGCCTCCCTGGGCAACCTGTGCCAGTGTCTCACCACCCTCACTGTGAAGAATTTCTTCCAAATCTCCAGGCTAAATTCACCCTACTCAAGCTTAGAGCCATTTCTTCTTGTCCTATCACTACAAGCCCTTGTAAAAAGTCCCGTCCCAGCCTTCTTGTAGCCCCTTTCAGGTACTGGAAAGTCACTATAAGGTCTCCCTAGAGCCTTCTTTTCTCCAGGCTGAACAGACCCAACTCTCTCAGCCTGTCCCCATAGCAGAGGTGCTTCAGCTCTCTGATCGTCTTCAAGGCCCTCTTCTGGACCTGCTCCATCTGCTCCAAGTGTCTAATGCTGGGGACCCCAGAAATGGATGCAATGCTCCAGATAGGGACTCACAAGAGCAGAGCAGAGGAGCAGGATCACCTCCCTCATCCCACCAGTCACACTGAGTTTGATGCAGCTCAGGATGTGGCTGTATTCTGGGCTGCAAGTGCATATTGACAGCTCTTGTTGAATTTTTCATCAGCAGCCTTGTGGGGCACAGTTCAAACTCCATTCATAGGAGTTTGGGGCTTCAGCAAGACTTCATCAAAGCTCAAAGTGCCACCAAAAAAAAAAAAAAAACCAACGAAAAAAACAAAGAAATGATGCCCCTACTCTGCCCTGACCATGGTCACAAAATCACCTGGTTGGAAAAGACCTTAAGATCATGGAGTCCAACCACCAGCTAACATCTCCCTGGTACACAAACTGCTGGACCATGTCCTTGAGTATCTCATCCAGATGTGTTTTAAACACCTCCAGGGATGGTGACTCCACCACTGCACTGGGCAGCCTGTTCCACTATCCAATGAGCCTTTCAGTGAAGAAATGTTGCCTAATACGCAATTTAAACCTCCTCTGGTGCCACGTAAGTCCATTTTCTCTTGTTCTGCCACTTATTAATCTTTGATCACATTGGGTGATTCTGTGCTTCACAACCTCCCTGGAGGTGTTCAAGGCCAGGTTGGATGAGGCCTTGAGTGACCTGTGCTAGTGAGAGGTGTCCCTGCCTATGGCAGGGTGTTGGAACTGGATGATCTTTGAGGTCTCTTCCAACCTTTACCATTCTATGATTATTAGGTAGAAGAGATGACTCCCACCTAGTTCCAACTTCCTTCAGGGAGCTGTAGAGCAAGCAATGAGGTCTCTCTTCAGCTTCCTCTTGTCCAGGCTGAACAACCTCAGTTCCCTCATCTGTTCCTTGTAGGATTTGTGCTCAAGAGCAGCTACCTCCTCCCTGCCCAGCTCTTGAATTCACAGTAAGGGGCCAGAGAGCCCATCTAATTTCCTTAGGGTTTCCTTTTCTGGGGTAAGACTCAATGCTACCCACCAAAAAAATAAAAAACAAAAACAAAAACAAAAACCAAAACCCAAACCAAGCCAAACCCAAAAAACTAGAAGCAGGCAGGTCTAGCTCATTGAACCAACTCATTTCCAGGGCTCTCACTGTGCACTCTGCTTCAGATGAACAATGAATAAGCTTAAAAGAACAATACTCACTCTTAATTAAATGGTGCTGCAAAGTCTATGCATTGGTGTTGGACCACGGCCATGCTGCTTGGGATTTATTAAATTTGACAGTTTAATATGCTCTGAATATCCCTGCTCCTTCATAAGTAGTGCTCAGAAAACAGTTTAAATATGCTTTCAATTTAATTACACTTCATGCCTCCTTCCCTCGTTGTCAGCAGAGTGCTCTGCCATGAGCTGACCTCGTCGGCAAAGCTCCTGCTAGGCAAGGAGGACAGCAAAGCCACATCAGCTGATGGGAGCTGGCACAGAGGTGGGCAAAGCAGTGCTGCCATGAGCCAGCACATCTCTGGGGCACAGGAAGGTGGGGGTGCATGGTGCCCACCTCCACGTAGCCTCAGCCAAGGGTTAGGTCTCAGCACCTCACTGTGCAGTTGTGGTGCCAGGAGTGGCTTCTGCAGCCGTGGCGGTGACAAAGCTCTGAAATGAGTTGCTGGGCAGGGGCCAGCACCCTCCTGCCACTGGCAGCCACTGGCAGTTCTTGGCTCAGAAATGCCAGGAGCTGAACAGGCACAGAGACTTGTTCTGCACTTTGCCCATTGGGAAGATCTCCTTTTCATGCCTTCCTACAGCAGTGCTGCTAAAATAATGCAATGCA
Source organism: Ramphastos sulfuratus (assembly GCA_013399055.1). Taxonomy (NCBI): domain Eukaryota; kingdom Metazoa; phylum Chordata; class Aves; order Piciformes; family Ramphastidae; genus Ramphastos; species Ramphastos sulfuratus. The sequence continues at coordinate 82,874 of WBNM01041230.1, forward strand.
GTATCCAGACCTATCAACCACAGGGTGTGATCTTGAGTCAACCCAAGACAAGAGATTCACTTCAGTGCCTCAGTGTGTGGCCAGCAGGACCAGGGCAGTGATGAGGACCAGGGCACTGGTGAGGCCACAGCTCAAATACTGGGTTTAGTTTTGTGTCCCTCACTATAAGGACATTGGACCTAATCCAGAACTTCAGACTAGGCCAACAAAGCTGGTGAAGGGTCTGGAAAACTGTTCTGGTGAGGAGCAGCTGAGGGAACTTGGGTCATTTAGTCTGGAGAAAAGAAGGCTGTGGGGAGACCTTCTGGCTCTCTACAACTCCCTGAAGGAGGTTGGAGCAAAGTGGGAGTCATTCTCTTCTCCCAAGGAACAAGTGATAGGACAAGAGGAAATGGCCTTAAGTTGTACCAGGGGAGATTTAAGTTGGATGTGAGGAAGAATTTGTTCCCCAGAAGGATTACCATGCCCACAGCAGTGGTGGAATCCCCATCCTTGGAGGGGTTTCAAAGCCACGTTGATGCGGGGCTGAGGGACATCGTTTAGTGGTGACCTGGCAGCTCTGGGTTAATGGTTGGGCTTGATGGTTTTAAAAGGCCTCTTCCAACCAATGATTCTATGCTCCACACTATGTGCCACTCACTCAACTCCATGCTAAGTCAAGGCTGGAGAAATCAAACACAGGTTTGAGACAAAAGGCCCCAACAGGTAGTCTCAGAATTCATAGGAATAAGAACTTGAAAACACTTCCCCAACTACTTCAAGATGTCTTTGAAAGTTGACAGCAAGGTGACAAAGTTGCCAGCACTCAAGTCACTGATAGATTAATTATTCCAGCTTTTGGGAGAGGGATATCTAATTTAATCAAACACACTTCAGAAAGCACTAATTGCTGTGGAAGTGACTAACATTTACCTAAAGGGCAACCACGCTCAGAGAAGCAGAAGTGGCTTCGCCTTCATCCCACCACCATCACCTTCCATTACCTCTGACAGCTTCTAATGACACTGGGGATGTGGAGAAACTGCCCCACCATTACAAACCAGCTTCCAGGGAGCCAGGAAAATAGGAAAGTGAACTGATGGCAGACAAGGCAATGTGAGACCGTTTGATGGGGTTCATGTCTCCCTTTCCAAGCTGACAGCAAGGCAGGCTGAATGTGCTGGTCCCAAAGCTTATCCTCACCTGGTCCCTCACAACTGAAGACAACACCTATGTTTTTTAGGGATAGACAGGATTGGGAGAAAAAAAGATCTGGCAAAATGCAGATTTGTACAGATCCAGGAGCTTTAAGATTATATCAAGAGAAATGGGGGAATTTATAGAATCATACAATGGTAAGGTTGGGAGGGATCTCAAAGATCATCTAGTCCCAATCCCCTGCCATAGGCACCTCCCACTAGTACAGGTCACTCAAGGCCTGGCCTTGAACACCTCCAGGGAGGGAGCAGCCACAACCTCCCTGGGCAACCTGTGCCAGTGTCTCAACACACTCACTGCAACAAATTTCCTCCTGACATCCAGTTTCAATCTCCCCTCTGCCAGTTTAAAACCTTTGCCCCTTGTCCTGTCATTGCAAGACCTTGTCAATAGTCCCTCCTCAGCCTGCCTTTAGGTCCCCTTCAGATACTGGAAGGCTACTCTAAGGTCCCCTGGAAGCCTTCTCTTCTCCAGGCTGCAGAGCCCCAACTCTCTCAGACTGTCCTTATAGCAGAGCTGCTCCAAGCAAACAAGACCAACCTTTGGATTAACTCTCCATCAATGGAAGATTTTGGCTTGTGCCTTTCCCTTGCCTGTGAATTGTGACTTACTTCTATAGCTCTGCTATTAGGAGGAGTAGATCACAAAAATATTACTAATTAGGCTTTTTATTTTTCCAAGTAACTCCTTTTCTCTGCTGTATTTCTGCCATGCTCAGTAGATCCATCGCCCATCCCTGCCATGGGCTCAGCCCCTGGCACATCCTTGCAGGCAGCACCTTTGAGCACCTCGGAGCTGCCAATGGGTTTATCCTACAGCACCTTAGGGAAAGCTGCTTGGACAGAGATTATCCAGTGGTTAACACAAAAGAAGCAGGACAGCAAGAGGTTGAGTGACTGGCACAAGATCACAGAGGGAACCAATCACTCTTGGTTGCTTCTGCATCTCCATTCTGGAGTGGAGCACATGCATGAGGTGATGGAGGGACAATGGGAGACAAGAAGGTGCTGGCTGTTCCATCCCAACAGACTGAACAGCCTCAGTTCCTCAGCTGCTCCTCACCAGCCCTGTTCTCCAGACCCTTCACCAGCTTCGTTGCCCTTCTCTAGACATACTTCAGGACCTCAATGCCCATGTAGTGAGGGACACAAAACTGACCCCAGTACTTGAGTTGTGGCCTCATCTGTCCTGAGTACAGGGTCATGATCATTTCCTTGGTCCCACTGGCCACACTATTCCTAACAGCCAGGATGCTGTTGGCCTTCTCGGCCACCTGAGCACACTGCTGGCTCATCTACTGCCAGCTGTCAACCAGCACTTCCACTTAATGGAATGGCAGAGAAATCCATGGCAGAGGTCACCACACTCCTTCTTCCATCACTGATTACCACCAAGCTTTTAAACAAGGAAGTCTCATGGCATTAAGAGCTCCTGCAGGGAACATGGCACAGCTCAGGGTACCAGACCCTGAGACAGAGCTAAAACTGATTGAGAAAGTCTCTCCTTTTCCACTTGTATGACAGTGACCTTCAGGAAGAACATGGTGTGTGTGGGGGGTTTAGTTAAGGACTGCCCAGAGCAGCCCACCAAAATTCTTCCTTTTATGGTCCAGCAACCTCCCTGGGTGCTAAATCCAATACACTCTGGGAAACTAAATTGCTGGTGTCGTCACAGGCTGCCCTTTTTTAATCATGTTAAAAGCCATGGGGATGGGATTATTCTGGATTAGAGATGAAGGTGGTTTTTAAAAAAAAAACAAACTCAGACCAAACCAATCTGCTTACAGACAGGAGAGAAAAAAAAAAAAGCATTACAACAAGTAAAAGTCAAATTGTTGCTATCAGATGCATTCTAAAAAACCCAATAAAACCTGTAAGTGCAGAACTGTTGGGCCATGGGAAGGTTTGTGGAGGAAGAGGATCTGCCCCCAAGCTGCAGTGTTTCTAATCACCTATAGCACACATAAGCATTGACCCAAATTACCTGCTAAGACATTAAACCAGCACTGCAAACCTTTGGATTTAACAAGCTTTGGGACTTAGTGGCCAAGGGATAAATCAGCAGAAGTTTATATACTTCCACATGATGCTGCACCCTGGGAAGTCCTGGAACACAGAACTCTTCATCCCTATTTTTGGGCCTCTTCATCCCTACTTTTGGGGCCATTCCCTGGTAAAATGAAACTTGAGGAATCAGGCAAAGATGGATGGTGACACTGGCAAACTGCCAAGGGATTTCATAGAATCACAGAATTGCCTAGGATGGAAAAGACCTTCAAAATCATCAAGTCCAATCGTTAGCCTAACACTGGCAAGTCCTACACTAAATCATATCCCTAAGCACTGTATCTACACAACTCTTAAACACCTCCAGGGATGTAGGCTCTGCCACCTCCCTTGGCAGCCTGTTCCAATACTTGAGAACCATTTCAGTGAAGAACTTCTTCCTACTTTCCAGTCTAAACCAAGCTGATGCCATTTCATCTTGTCCTATCACTTGATCCTTTGACCAGGCCAAGCCTCACTGGTGGTAACATAGGCACTTGGAACACACTCCTGTGCAGCTGGGGTGCAGTGTGGAAATGATCCTCTCTCAGCTCTCATCTTCTCCTAGAGATCCAAATAACGAGGTATTTCTTGAATGAGTCTACTTTGCAGAGAGATGTTGGCAGGTTGGCTTTTTCTGGAGGTCCAAATGACCCAAAGACTCAGGGCAACAGGCTGGGAGAGTTGGGTCTGCTCAACCTGGAGAAGAGAAGGCTCCAAGAAGACCTTAGAGCAGCCTTCCAGTACTTAAAGAGGGGTACAAGAAAGCTGGGGAGGGTCTTTTGATAAGGACCTGTGGTGACAGGACAAGGAACAATAGTTTTAAACTAGAGCAAGTAGATTTAGATTAGACATTAGGTAGAAGTTCTTTACGATGAGAGTGATAAGACACTGGAACAGGTTGCCCAGGGAAGTTGTGGATACCTCACCCCTGGAAGTGTTTAAGACCAGGCTGGATGAGGCTTTGAGCAACCTTGTCTAGTGGAAGGTGTCTCTGCCCATGGCAGGGGGGATGGAACTAGATGATCTTTAATGTCCCTTTCAACTCAAGCCATTCTGTGATTCTCTGCCACGTGCAACTGACAAATGAACTGAAGCATTTTCTTCAATTTATCTTTTTTAAGTCATTATGAGCAGATGCTACAGGGGACAGAACAAAAAACCTTTGGAGCAAAGCCTCCTCTCTGTGCAGCAATAAAACAGTTGGACTCTGGACTCTGCCACTTCTGCCACACTACCAAATGGCACCAAGAGAAGGGGTGAGAAAAAAAAAAAAAACCCTCCACAGAAAATTCCTAACAGAAAAAAAACCCCACCAAGCTACAAATCCTTAAAGCAGAACTCTGAAATAGGAAAACAAATAAAACAAAACAACCAAATTCAGGGAAGAAAAAGTGTTTGTGTCACAAATCTCCTTCAGGATAGTTTTTGACATGTTTTGGAAAAGGATAGAAATGAATTGAGAGCAAACAAACCAATTTCAGTCAAAAGAGCTCCTGCAGTCCCTCAAATTGCCTTTTACTTCCAAATCTTGGCTCAGCCTGTGCCTGCAATACCGCAGAACGGCAGCGGTTTGGATTTTACAACCAACACTTGTTCTGATGCTCAGATCATCAATTTAAAAGCCCTTTCAGCTGCCAGATTATCTCCATCAATATTATATATTCCTCTTATCAGCAACGAGCGTAACGACACCGAAAGCTGCTGGTGAGGCACTGCAAGATACCTTCTGCAGGGAGGTTGGAGAGAAGTGAGTGGCCTCTTTGGCTGGGATGTAAGCCTAAAGCTAAGGCTTGGAGAAAGCTCAACTCCATTCAATGGAATCCAGCTCTTTGGGTCCCTGGTCATTGATATGATGGGTAGGAGTGAACCCCAAAGGCTCATCCCAATGACCTCATCACTGATGCTAAAGGTGAGATCTGCTCCTCCTGATCAGAGAGTCATAGAAGGGTTCAGATTGAAGTGATGTCCAAAGCTCATCTTGTCCAACTACCCTGCAGCGAGCAGGGACATCCTCCATTAGCTCAGGCTGCCCAGAGCTCTGGATACTTCTAGAGGTTGGGAATCCACAGAGAGAGAATTTTTCAGATTTTCAGTATCAAAGGAGAAGATCTTAAATTTCTTCTTCTGAATCATACAATATCTCTAGTTGGAAGGGATCCATAAGGATCATAGAATGGTAAGGTTGGAAGGGACCTCAAGCATCATCTAGTTCCAAACCCCTACCATAGGCAGGGACACCTCCCACTAGTACAGGTCACTCAAGGCCTCNGCCTCCTGTAGGCCCCCTTCGGATACTGGAAGGCTACTATAAGGTCTCCTCGAAGCCTTCTCTTCTCCAGGCTGAAGATCATAGACTGGCTTGGGTTGGAAAAGATCTTTAGAGGTTATTTAGTCCAGCCTACAGTGAGTAGGGACATCTGCAACTAGAGTAGGTCCCTCAGAACCCAGACAACCTGAGCAGGAATGGAGCATCTAACACCTCTCTGGGCAACTTGAGTCAGGGTAAAAAAAATCCTTCCTTCTATCTAGCCTGAATCTCTCTCTTATAGTTTAAAACTGTTACCCCTTGTCCTATTAAAAAGTGCAACTCCTGGCTCCTTGCAGGGATTCTGATGCTTTATCTGCCCACAGTTCATATGGCCACTGCTCCAGCAGCATGGTTGGGTGCTGCTGCTCCCATTTCATCCCCCGCCTTGCCCATGGAGAGAAAGGTGCAAATTACACAGCCTACAACTTGCTCTTCAGAAAAGCTCTCCAGCATTTGCTATTCAGAGATCCTGGTCACCCCTCAGCTCATGAGGAGTCCCTTGGGTTTCAAAAGCTGTTTTCACACCACGGAAACAAGAAATTCATCAAGGAGTCATGAGCTCTGACCAGCACATGTGTGTGCCTGCACAGAGCATCACTGCCACCAGCAAGCTTGGGGTTGCTCGTTTGAAAAGGGGTTCACAGGGGAGTCCCACAGCTCCATCCCTTCTGCTGCCTGAGGGAGTAACCCTTCTCCAGCCCTTCCAGTGGACTTCCAGCCACACGCTGGCACAGGCTCAACCCTTTACTCCCACCAACATTCAGCAGCAGAGAGGATTTTGAGACCAGCTCAACATTTGTGATGTTTTCTAGCCGAGACATTTCAGCGCTTGAACGCTCCTGTGTGTTCCAGCTCAGTCAAGCACTCCAGCACGTGCACAACATTAAGCTTTTGAGGCTCCAAATCTGTCAGGCTGGGCACATGATAAGCTAAGTGCTTTCTCAAACCCTAACCCTGCCATACTATGGCAACAGAGCCACACAGAAGCTGTTCAATAAAGTAAATAGTGGTGGCGCCCAACTACCTCCCCACTGCTCTGTCAATAAGTGGTGCAGATGGAGCTGCCAAGAAGGGAAATCACATTTGTGAGCCATAAAGTACATTGTCTCTGGGCAGCAGCAGCATGAAGGCAGCTGAACACCTCCAGCACCCAATCACTAGCACCCCAACACATGATAGATGTGTTTTGGCACGGCCAGCAAAAGGGGGACCCACCAGAGCAGCTTTGGCTCTGGTGTAGTCAGCAGATAGGTGCTGGAGTGGAGCTCTGTCATCTGATGCAGCATTTAGCAGCAGGCTTGGTAGAGTTAGATAATGTCCTAGCAAGTTATAGCAGCATTTCAGTATAGGAAGGGGATCTACAGGAAAGCTGGGGAGGGACTTGTGGTGACAGGATGAGGAGCAAAAGTTTGTAACTAGAGCAGAGTAGGTTTAGGTCAGACATAAGGAGAAAGTTCTTCACAATGAGGCTGGTAAAATACTGGAATAGGTTGCCCAGAGAGGTAGCAGATGCCCCATCACTGGAACCATTCCAAGTCTGGTTGTCTGGGGCTCTGAGCAACCTGCAGATGTCCCTGCTCACTGCAGAGGGTTAGACAAGATGACCTTCAAGGGTCCCTTCCAACCCAATGCATTCTGTGATTCTAAGAATGGTTAGACATGATTAGTATGTTGGTGTTGAACTAGCATGGTGCATGTGGGACAGACACTGGCCTTATGGAAGCATCCTTATGGTGTCTTATGGAAGGAAGGGATCCTTATAGGTCTGTTCCAACTCGAGAGGTTTCATGATTCAGAAGAAAGAATTTAATAACTCCTCTTGTACTGAGGAATTCAAACATTGTCTCTGGGCCTTTGCACCCCAGGCTCTGGGCTGACTCCCATCTTTGCCAAGCCATGGTGCAAAGAGTAGCACCATCCTAGCCTCGTGCATCCCATCCCCCTCCTCATCTTCCAACCCTAAGCCTGTTTCTCCCTGCAGAGGAGCCAGCAGCAGCCCCAGACAACATGCTCTGAACAAACAGGTTGTCTGTGCTCACTGAAGTGCACTTCTGTTGCTGTGGTTGCTGCTGAGCAGCCCCTTTGGAGATCCAGGGAAACAGAAGAGCATAGAAACCAGACAGCAGCGACAGAGCTTGTCACCGCTAATGGTCACGGACCTTGCTACAGCAGCACGGAGGAGGTTCTGCTTCCTACTTGGAGAAAACATTTCTGGCTCTTTAATGTCTGCTTTTACAACTGCCTTAATGGCTGCTCTTGCAACTGGCTCCTGATCCCTGGGAGATGCAGGTGCTGGCAGTGTCCCACGCACTCCAGAGGATGCTAGGGGACAAATAATGTCAGCTCTCTATGGTGGCCATGGGGACAGGCTGCTCTCAGCCACCTGCACCCAATATTTCCTCCTATATTATAAAGCACATTCTGTAGCATCACAGCCAATATCAAAGCTGACTTCAAAGACACATATTTGCTGTGCTGAACAAATACCAAGCAACCCTCTGGTGGAGTAGCAATAAGAGTGCCACCTTGTGAGACCTTGCAGGGATGACAGACAGGCTGGGGGAAGGGGAAAACAAAATTCCTATCATGGGTTTAAAGAAAGCTTCAGAGAGAAGAGGGTGAACTGATGCAAGGAAAGGCACAGAGCAACATGCAGAGCACAAGGGACCTGTGTCTCCTTCCCATGGGAAGATGTGAGCTGGCATTCATCACTGACTGCAGTGCACACCTTTGAGCATCCTGCCATGAGAGAAGGCAACTGTAAAGTTGGAGGCTAATGACATGATTCAAATGAACTAGCAAGGGGTTGTAAGTGCTGGACCGACTGCAGAAAAGGAGTTTGCATCAAAGCAACAAGTTCTAGGTTTGCAGGAAGCAAGGCCCAACAGAAACCATCTGAGGGTAAAAAGCCAAGTAGCTGTCAGCTACTTGGGATATGTGGGCCAGGAAACTCCCACAGTTTGAGCACAGAATAATAGCATCACAGATTCATAGACTGGGTTGGGTTAGAAGAGACTTTTAAAGCTCATCTAGTCTAACCCCCTTGCAGTCAACAGGGACATATGCAGCTAGAACAGGTTGCTTAGAGCTCCAGACAACCTGGCCTGGAATGGTTCCAGGGGTGGGGCATCTACCACCTCTTTGGACAACCCAGGCCAGGGTCTCACCGCCCTGACTGTAAAAAATTTTGTCCTTCTCTCTCTTTATGTTGTATTTCCCCAGCATGTTTGGGTGAGGGTGTCAAAGGGCTTTGAGAATATCTATTTGGCCTGATAATAAACATAGAATAGAATCATAGAGTGGTTTGAGTTGGGAGAGACCTTTAGAGGTCATCCAGTCCAACTCCCTGCAGCCAGCAGGGACATCTGCAACTAGAGCAGGTTGCTCACAGCCCCATCCAGGGATGGGGCATCCACCATCTCTCTGGGCAACCTGAGCCAGGGTCTCACTATCCTCACAGTAAAAGATTTCTTCTTTCTCTGTTGTCTGAATCTCCCTCTTTCAGTTTAAACCATCACCCCATGTCCTGTCACAACAGGCTCTGCCAAAACCACAGTCTTTATCTTTCTTGTAAACCCTGTTAAACACTGACAGGTCACCAAAAGGTCTCTCTGGAACTTTCTCTTCTCCAGGCTGAACAACTCCACCTCTCTCAAGCCTGGCCTCACAGCAGAGGGCTTCCAGCCCTCCTAGCATTGCTGCAGCCTCCTCTGGCCCCTCTCCAACAGGTCCATGTCTCTTGTGCTGAAGACCCCAGAGCTGGCCTCAGCACTGCAGGTGGGGTCTCAGCAGAGTGGAGCAAAGGGGGAAAATCCCTTCCCTTGACCTGTTGACTATGAGGAAACTTTCAAAGGGTTTATCCTAGGATTAGGGATGGCATTGGTGCAGCAGTGGGCAGAGGAGCAGGGTGGCTGTGGGCACCACAACCCTGCAGTCAAGAGTGGAGGAAGGGACACTGGAACAAGTTGCCCAGGGAGGTGGTGGACATCTCCTCCCTGTAGGTCTTCAAGGCCAGGTTGGATGAGACCCTGAGCAGACTGCTGTAGGGGGAGGTGTCCCTGCCCATGTCAGGGGGCTTGGAACTGGGTGATCTTTAAGGTCCCTTCCAACCTAAATCATTCCATGATTCTATGACATGGGAGCAATTGTCAATAGCCTCCCCAGGATGTGCAGACAGAACAGTGATTTCCAATAAAATCTCATATCTCAATCTCATCAAGGTGGGCCACACTGCAGCCCCCCCACCAGCACACAGTCTGTGGTGCAAAGCCTGGGGATACCAGCCCTCCTTCAGCCCCTCTGGGAACAGCTTTCATCTACTGCAAATGGGGGAGGGAGGGGAAAAAAAAAAAAAAAGAGAAAACCCACAGCTAAAGCTATTTTATGCCCAACTTGCTGCCCAAGAACTATTATCAGTGTTCTGTGCTTTCACCTCCCCTCTGTGCCCTGCTTGTTCCAGATGACTTAATAAAATCAAATCAAAATAAAAATCAAAAGAGGGAGACTGAGAAAGAAATGGCCACTTTCAAATAAGCCCAGCTTGATGGTTTCAAGACCCAGATTGAGACACAATGGGATGGCCTAGATTTCCCAGCTGGTTTTTTTTTTCCTTTTTTCTTCTTCTTTTTTTTTTTTTTTTTCTTTTCCCCCTCCCTCCATTTTCCTGGATTGAAAAAGCAAAGAGAAAACCCCCTGAACTGCTTCACCTGCTTTCCCCTCACAGCAGATGGACAAATTAATAAAACAAGTTGCTGGTAGAAGGAGACCAGAGCTGGCAGGGAGCTCTAATCAACCCAGATTGCTATGGATTGAACATGAAGTTCATTATTTTTCCCTTTTGCTTTCAGATCCTCAGCAAAAGTAATTTTGCATGTCACGAAGGAGCCCCCAATATGAGAAGGACATGGATCTGCTGGAGGAGGACCACAAAGATGATCAGAAGGCTGGAGAACAGTCCTTTGAGAACAGGCTGAGCAAGTTGTGTCTGTTCAGCCTGGAGAAGAGAAGACTCCAGGGAGACTTTAGAGCAGCCTTCCAATACCTCAAGGGAGCTTCAAGAAAGCTGTGGAGGGATGTTCATAAGGGTCTGTGGTGATAAGACAAGGGATAATGGTTTTAAACTACAACAGGATAGAGTCAGAGACATTAGGAAGAAGTTCTCTACTATGAGGGTGGTGAGACACTGGAATGGGTTGCCCAGAGAAGTTATGGATACCTCACCCCTGGAAGTGTTTAAGACCAGTCTGGATGAGGCATTAAGCAACTTGGTCTAGTGGAAGGTGTCCCAGGCTCATGGTAGGTGGGTTGGAACTAGATGGTCTTTAAGGTCCCTTCCAGCTAAAGCCATTCTATAATTCCTTGAGACTAGGAATGCTGCACAGAGTGGTGGGAGAGGAGCCTTGTTGCACCCATAAGCACCCACTGGAGGTGGCACCAAGTTCACAGCAAGTGATGCTGCACTGAACTCCTCAAACACCAGGCAGAGCTGCAGCAGACACTGCGACCAGTCCAGCCCAACAGTGGAGCAAACCTAAACCCATTGGGCATGCGGCAGCAGCCAGCTGGGATGGCTGGGGAAACCCAGCCCCACCCTTGGCAGCTGGGGCCAGTCTTAACTTACAGAGTAAATCCCAAGGGTTCCCCCATGCAAATTCCCCAGCACTGCATCCAGAGCACCCGACCCAGCTGGTTACTTGATACTTGCAACGTGTCAGAGCTAAAAACAGCACCTGCATGTTGAGAAATAAGAGTAGCCCTTGGTTTAAGGTGCTAATGGGACAGTGCTCACCCTGCCATTAAGTGGCTGGATGGAGAGTTCAGGATTTCTCCCACGCACGCTGCGATCGGCAGCTGAAAGTGTTGCCAAGGGAACACTGCTGAAGCATTTCAGAAGGTACCTGGCAGCTGCCAAATTGGAAAGGGCAACCTGCAGCCGTGGGCGAGATGAGAAGGCTGCTGCCACTGTTGTGGGTCTCCTCTGACGGTGCGTGGACAAGAGTCACCACTGGTCACCTGAGCACCCTTTAGGTGAGCTTTGCATTGAGTCTTACTGGGTGGCTCTTTGCACCATCAAATCATCCCATAAACTGCTGGAGGAGGTGGTTGTCAGTCTTGGAAAGCAGCCAGCTCTGGTATCTCCCTCTTGGCTTCTGGTTGTCACACTAAACACATGGCTGCCTTGCTCCACACTCACATGGTGAAGAAGAAGCTATTGAGTCCAAACCTCTAAGCACCAAAACCAAGCCCAGACAACCAGGAACCATTCTTCCACTCACAGGCAGACCCTTATTTCTTAAATGCCAACCCAACTCATCTACTGTCTTCCGTTCCCCAAATTCCACTCTCCTCCACTTGACCCTACTGCTGAGTCCTCTCAAAAGCATCAGGCACACACCCTAACCCTCAAATCATAAAATCATAAAGTCATTTTGGTTGGAAGAGACCTTTCATATGATCAAGCCCAACCATCAACCCACCACTAAACCATGTCCCTCAGCACCACATCTATACAGCCTTTCAGTCCCTGCAGGGCTGGTGACTCCACCAATTCCCCATGCAGCCTGTTGCAGAGAGTGAAGGCTGGCTGATGACAGAGAGAATGAGCTTGAGTGAGCAAGCCCAAGAGCAAAGAGGTCTTCACCCTACTCCATCAACAGCTCTTTGTGTATCCAAGCCCTCCAGACACACTGAGACGAAGAATTCAAAATTTTCCCTATGGAGGGCTCCAGAGTTTGATTCAAAGCAGAGTCAGCAGCTGGGCTGGCATCAGTGAGGTGGCCTGGGGTGTGAGCAGAGAGCATGGGGCAGCAGAGTGCCACCAGCAGCAGAGCAGGACCCGGCCATGGCTTCCAGGAGAGCAGCTGCAGAGGCTGCAGCCCTCATTTCTCTCCATCATCACATTTCTGGGATAACGGAGCTGCGAGGCAAGTCTATCACTCTGGCTGACATGTTTTATAGTGAGCTGCACTCTTCATAATATGCCACTCTTTAGGACTTGGCCACACAACTGTTATTAATGTTCAAGTGACTAATGGACAGAAACCTCCCTGGGCATAAAGATAGGAATTATCTCCTCCTCTAAGTATCCCTTTCCATCCCGGGCTGTCAGGCATTGTCTTTTCTCATTGCTTTACCTTTCCTTCTCACTGTCACATTCTTATTATATTATCTTCCTTTCCTCAGCAGAGATTCCAAAAGGGGCCCCAGTATCTGAGCAGATAAAAGCAGCTCCTGCCAGGCTCTGGGAATTCTTTCCACCCACTGGAATGGCAGTGGGGTCCAGCAGGCAGAAAATCACAGGCACTGGGATTTAGTCACCCTCAATCCAAGCAGTGGGTTTCACACCGCATGGGCAGCAGCCCTGGGGGTGCCAGTGCTGGAGATGTGGGGATGGGGCTCCACCAGCTGTGAACCAACTGCTCTCCTGGGTCTTTTGATCTGCTTTTGATCACAGGCTCACAGGATGTCAGGGGTGGGAAGGGACCCAAAGAGATCATCCAGTCCAACTCCCCTGCCAGAGCAGGACCAGACAATCTGGCTCAGGTCACACAGGAACACATCCAGACAGGCCTTGAAGTCTCCAGAGAAGGAGACTCCACAACCTCTCTGGGCAGCCTGTGCCAGTGCTCTGGGACCTTTACAGTAAAAAAGTTCCCCTTTGTGTTGAGGTGGAACCTCCTGTGCTGCAGCTTCCATCCATTGCTCCTTGCCCTATCCTAGGGAGCACGTGAGCAGAGCTTGCTCAAGGTTACAAATGTTTATAGGTGGGTGTCAAGAAGAGGTCAATCTCTTTTCAGTGATGCCCTGTGATAGGACAAGGGGCAACAGACAAGAACTGGACCCCAGAAAGTTCCACCTCAACACAAGGAAAATATTCTTTGCTGTGAAAGTGCTGGAGCCCTGGAGCAGGCTGCCTGGAGAGGTTCTGGGCTCCTTCTTTGGAGTCTCTCAAGACCCATGCAGATACGTTCCTGTGTGCCCTGCCCTAGGTGATCCTGCTTTGGCAGGGGGGAGTTGGACTCAATCTCCAGAGGTCCCTTCTAACTCCCACCATTCTATGATTGTAAGGTAAAAGGCTTCTATTTGTCTCTAGCAGGCACACTCCTACTTATATCAAGGAGGGAGAAGAGGGAAGAAAACAACCTGATATTACACCCTTATCTGAGCACCAAGGGTCAGCAGTGCTTTATACTTGACTACAGACACGATTTTCCCTCAAAGGCTCAGGGAGATACAATTCCATTTTGCTAAACTAGCCCAGAACAGCTCTTCAGCTATCTCTGTGTGTGACACTGGGAAGGGGAATGTGCTCAGTGGCAGACAAGCAGCAGCAGGAATGGATAATTTCTCCCTTTGAGACATCAGCCCAGGAGAAGCTGGCACAGGGGCAGGGCAGGGACTCTTTGGCATTTTGGTTTCAGTTGTTCAGCACTGGTGAACAAAGGCAAACTCACAACACAGTCCCTAGGAAAACCCTGATCATCCTCTAAGAGAACACAGCTCCCTGAGCCATGGGGTGAGAAAATGGCAGTAAATTCTGTGACATGGTGCACCAGGAGCTCCCTCCACCCTCTCAGCACTGGGTGGGAGCACTACGAGGTGCCATGCAACATACACTCCATTTACTCTCCAAACTCAACATGTACAGGGAGGCAACAACTGACTGCTGTGACAAGCAGCAGATGCTGGGTCTGTGAAAAGCAGCTGGCACTTCAGAGGCACTGGGTTGGGTTCATCTTCTTAAACAAGCACCTCCTCTTGTTTCCCACAAACCAGACCAAGCCAAGAAGTGGCTAGAGGGCTGGGCCCAGAGAGTGGTGGTGAATGGTGCCACAGCCAGTTGGCAGCTGGCACCAGTGGTGTGCCCCAGGGATCAGTGCTGGGCCTCATCCTGTTCAATATCTTTACTGATGATCTGGACCAGGGGATTGAGTCCAGCATCAGTAAGTTTGCAGATGACACCAAGTTAGGAGCAGGTGTGGAGCTGTTGGAGGGTAGGAGGCTCTGCAGAGGGACCTGGACAGGCTGGATGGGTGGGCAGAGGCCAATGGGATGAGATTNGTTGATTGGATAGGGCTGGGTGATAGGTTGGACTGGATGAGTTTGGAGGTGTCTTCCAACCTGGTTGATTCTATGATAAGTTGAGCAGTTCCTTCTGCACAGCTCAGGGAACACAGCCACAGATTCGCCAAATCTCAGCATGGTGGAAGTGACCTCTGGAGATCATCCAGTTCAACCCCCCTGATAAAGCAGGAGCACCCACAGCAGGCTGCTCAGGATCACAATGTCCAGGTGGTTTTAGAATCTCTTCAGAGAAGGAGACTTCACAACCTCTCCAGACAGCCTGCTCCAAGTCACCTTCACACCAAAGAATTTTCTCCTCCTCTTCTGGAACCTCCTGGGTTCCAGTTTGTGCCCATTGCCCCTTGTCCTGTCGCTGAGCACTGCTGAAAACAGTCTGTCTCCCTCCTCTTGCCCCCCACACTTCACCTGTTGATCAGCACTGAGAAGATGTCCTCTCAGGCTGCTCTTCTCCAGGCTCAACAGCCCCAGGGCTCTCAGCCTTTCCTTCTTACAGAGATGCTCCTTCACCATCTCTACCCTCCACTGGACTCTCCAGTAGCTCCCTGTCTCTCTTGAGCTGGGGAGCCCAGAACTGGGCACAATACTCCAGCTGTGCCCTCACTAGGGCAGAGTAGAGGGTGTCAGCCACTATTCCCAGCTTTGCATCAATGGCAAACCAGCTGAGGACCCACTGCACCACTTCATCCAGGTCAGGGATGAAGATGTTGAACAAGACTGGACCCAGCCCTGACCCCTGGGGAACACCAATAGCTACAGGCCTCCAACAAAACAATACATCTTCCCCAAGTCACTTTGGTATTTTGAAACAAGGATTTCTGGTTTTCAGGACACAATAACCCCACCTCCCCCCGCCCCCAGCATCACTTTTTCCTTAAGAGGAACTCAACGAGTGCATTAAGGAACAATTCAGTGCCAAAATATCTCCCACCAAGCCTGGGAGAAACAGAGGCTGTGGCAGGGAGTTACAATCAGTCACACCATACAATGAAGGAATGAGCCTAGCTCTGAGGTCAGGAGAAATGCTGAAGAGGATCCAGCAAGATCAGGAAATGGCAGAAAATTATTAACACATTACTTTCCAGATGGCTCCTTAGGTCACAGAGCTGCTTAGTGTGTTGGATGGATATGGGTACATTTGTCTGGTTCAGATTTTGGGGATGGAGTTGCAGAGTTCTGCTTCTGAGGGTTCACATCTCAACAGTGCTCAGGAGAGAGGATGTGAAAGGATGAAGGAAGTGGTTTGTGCCTTGAAGGAGTGGAACCCTCCTTTCTCAAAGGGCACTGGAGCAGACAGACAACATCAAAACAGGAAGACATGGACAAAGATCCATGGTGGACCCTGCCCAGCAGTTCCTCTGCATTCCTAGGTCACTTTGTAGCTCACTGCCCTGGTCAGCTGAGGTCCAGGGAGACACCCATGAAACAACACACAAAGCTGCAGACCAAGAGAAGCAAAGAGCTTTGCACTGGAGTATTGGGTTTGGAAGATACAAGGAGGACAGAGAAGATTTTGCCTTTGCTTGAATCTAGAAGCATGGGAGAGCACCTTCAGTGCTTGTAAGAAGTGCTGACAGCACCATTTGAAGACAAATGAACTAAGAAGAGAAGCTGGGGAGGAACAAGTGCATCTGACCTGATCAGGTTTCTCCTCTTGACAACGTGTGCAAGCCACTCAGCAGCACCAAAGGTGCCAGGTTTGTAAAAAGCAACTAACAGCAGCAAGGGTGGGAATTTAATTAAAACCTCACAGGCAGCCAGATGACAACAACCACTGCTGCTGCTTTTCTCTCTCTGCTTAAATAAGCCTTTACTGCCTCAGAATCGATCTAAGACCAACCTGCAAGGCATGCATCTCAGAAACATGCCCAAGGGACACATTCTCCTTCCCAAGGCAGAGCAGCTCTCTTGTGCCATGGCTTTATTCCCATTCCCCCTTGCAGGGAGTAAGGAGGTTGCAAGTTTTGGAAATCTTTGTGGTCAATATAAAGAATCCTCTTGGAGAAACCCAGATTCGTGTCTCCATCAGGAAAAGCATTGAGTCATGGAGCCGCAGGGGCATGGTCTGATAAGCAGCAGCAATAATAATAACAGGCTGGTAGAGAGTGGGACTGAGAGCAGGATGCCCTCAGATATAGGGGAAAAAAAAAGGCAAAGCAGGTTAAAAACAAATCTATCAGTAACTGCAAATGGGCTTCCTGGGAGATTAAAAGGGTGAGGAAGGGAAGCAGGTCCTCATCCATCAGCCTGGGGTTGAACACAACATGAAAGCCAGCCCAGGGAGCATGAGGATTTGTCAGGACTGGAGCCTATGGAGATGGGGTTTATTTTACTGCCATCCCTCGATTATGCATCTCCAAAGAGCTCTGTTTTGTAAAGCTCAGGAATCAGTCTCCTCCAACCATGAGCAATGCCAGGCTGATGAAACATAAATAACCATCCTGAGCCCTTCAATTCACCACTCCCCCCGGACCCAAGCACTGCTACGCCTGGCACTTGCCTGTCCCTGACCCACAGCTGTTCCTGAAGCTTGGGAGCAGCTTATCCAGCCAAGAGAAAAAAAAAAGAAAAAGAAAATAGAAGTAATACCTCTGCACATGGAGCAGTGGTGCTGCCTTCTCATCATCTCATCCTGACAGCAACACCCTGCAAGGAACAGCTGAGAAACAGCTGAGTAATCACCCTGGAGGAGGGATGGAGGACAAGGGAAAGCCCTGAAAGATAATACAGGAGTGGGAATCCAGGGTGATGTGAGAGCTGCTCCCAAGGACAGCAGGCTGTCTTTGTGCCACCCCAAATGATGTGAGAGCTGCTCCCAAGGACAGCAGGCTGTCGTTGT